>JAUZST010038689.1:0-27297 GCA_034779995.1 Parotocinclus haroldoi | reverse complement strand
CTGTCCGCAGAGGGCCTGTGTGCAGTGTTGTGTCCCCGCCCCCTTTCCTTTACACCACGCAGGTGCACAGTGGCAAATCATAAAGATTTATTACACAGTCTGTGAGAGTGATCATATGTTTGCATCCTGCAACACGGAACAAGAAATAGCTCGCAGGGGAAGCACATTAACATGCTTCAAAACCGATAATTTAATAGGTCATTTAAAGAACAAACAACTGGCAGCGTATGACGACTTTTCCAGGCTCATTGCAGAGAATAAAAAGGAGGCATCCGGTATGTGGTCGGTATCCGTGATCGGCACTCATGGCTGATTGGTACTGGAATCAGCAGCATAACCCATGCTAAAATCTACTGGACATCAGGGTCTAGTGATGGTTGGTATGCTGTCTAGGGTTGTTCCTGCCTTGAGGCTTGTGTTGCCAGCTAGGCCCCGGATTTCCCATGATCCTGATCAGGATTGTCGTACTGTAAATTATTTTCAGATATGGAACACGATACTGCAAACACAAAAACATATACTCAGGAATCCAACTTTAAAATCAGGCTGGTCCAAGTGTTTTAGAAAATGCTGATCATCTTCAGTTTTCAGGATCTAGAATTTACCAAGAATGGACCATAAAGAGAGAAAATATTCCATGGTGGCAGTTCTCTGGGTAAAAATGTCATACCGATGCTTTGTTGTCAAAGGAGAATGGCCAGATTGGTTCAAGATGATAGAAAGACAACAGTAACAGAGCTAAAAAATATATTTGTTACAAAAGAAGTATGCACAAGAGCTCTGAACCTTACAGGAGCCACACAGGCCACACCGGGTGGGCACTGGATGTCTCAGTTTCTGTGGCATAATTTAAATAGACGGATCAAAATGTGTTTTTAAACAACATTAAAGCATGAATCCACCATGCCTTGCATCAACAGTTCAGACTGGTTTGGGGGATATTATACTGGCACGCCTTACGTCCCTTAATACTAACTGCTCATTGTTTAAACACCACAGCTTAGTGTTGTTGATGACGACGTCCACCCCTTTATGATCACAGTGTACCGTCTTCTGATGGCTTCTTCCAGCAGAATCTAACTGGTTTCTGGAGCATGGTCTTTTTACGAGGAGCGTTATTTTAAAACATTTCAATAATTTTCTCACTTATTTGTTGTATTTGTTGAACTGGAAATCACCTGAAAAATCTTTCATCTATCGTCAAACACTTAACCTATCGTGAATCTAATTTATAATTTTATGATTACAATCACCTGTTGACCTGGTATTAGCTTTTTTGAAATCACGCCATTGTTTCGTTTTTTGAACCTCATTACCAGCCCTTAATTTCCCCTGTCCCAACTTTTTTTTTGGAATGTTTTGCAACGAATGAAAAGCAGAACTTACGTTTACTATCACCTTTATGGAATACACACTGCTCACAAAAATGAGGGGACATTTCAAAATGAATATGAAACAATTTTTTAAAAAAGCATTTGATTTGATTGATTTTAGTTATATAAACAAGATAATCAGAAAAGCAAATGAAAAGTCAAAAGTATGTTGCATAATTACGCAAATAAGATCCAAACTCAGTGATGGTGATTGAGTAGTAAGTGCTATAATCATGGGTGAACAGAAGCATGATAAACTGGACCAGAGTGCCCCCACATTGACTGTCCAGTGAGGGTGTATGGTCACCCAAGAGAGGATCAGGATCAGATTATCCAGCAGGTCTCGTGAACCCTATTTTTTGTAAGCAGTGCATTTTTGTAAGTAAATGTAAGAAACGCTGTAAGGGGTTTTATTGGCGTTTTCATACCATCCCAACTTTTTCTGATTTGGGGTTGTAAATTATATCCCGGTTCATAGTGTTCGTTGCACAAGCACGGGTTACTTTACGTGAAATGTTTGTTTGCTTCTACTGTTGATCGAAAACATTTATCTTTATAAGCTAATGGCCCTGGTGCACTCTGTAAGACCTCAAAGACGACTGAACCCATGCAAAACAGAGTGGAGTTGGCACCTCCTGTATGGCTCATTGACCTTATCTGTTACAATCAGAAGGCATGCTGCATACAGAAAGAGGCAGCAATCTGGAGCTGCTGATACAGGAGAGAAAGGATTACTGCCAATACCCAAGCATGAGGAAGAATACTCTTGCTGGAATGAGATCACACCAAGAACAAAACATACAGTTCTGTATGAAGTGCAAAAAAAGCCAAGGAGGGCAGAAATAGATGGGCACCAGGCGGTTCAGCATTGGAAACCAGTGCTTTAAATACAGAGTGATTTACAGCTCATCTAATCTTACAATCCAAGCACTTCTAGGTTAAGGCAATTGCTTAAAGTGACCCAACAGTGGCAGTTTGTCAGAGGTAGGACTTCTAGGGCATAGTCCATAACTGCTAAGGCATCAGTACTATCTGGAGTAGGGATTGAGTCTTTCAAATTTGATGCTTGAAACATGTCACATGACAATTACAATTCCAAAAGCGTTGACAGAGCCAGAAATGTGGTTTTGGGTGGCCGTGGACAAAACTGGGTAGGTATAGTTTTCCCAGTTGTTGCAAAACATTATACAATAAAATACGACTGTTTGTTTGTTAAAATAAGACCAATGTGTGTTTCAAAGCTGCACATAAAATGGCAATTGACAGCAGAATTTACAATTATATCCCGTTTCTTACTTTTTCCCCAGTAACTGTTAACTCATAGCATTTAGTGAGCCTACATAGGAAGTTGATTGAGATTGAGATTTTTAACTTGGCTACAACTCAGGAGCAGAAAGTCGGTTGAGATGGAGCCATAACGCCGCATTATTCAACAATTGTTATGCATGTTCAAAAATGGATTTAGCCATGGATTTGGCCGTGATTTTGTCAGGTTTCATTGGGTGGGAAGATGGAAAAATTGACCAGCCCACCCGTAGATACACTGCTGCTTAACGTCCACCAGGGATGTCGCCACATTACAGTTTTAAAGCACTTTAAGAATATTTTGTGAATCAATTAGACAAATGTTAATTTTTATCAACACTATGCACGGTTTGAAGGAAAGAGTCATAGCATACCTCCTAAATTAATAAATCTCCCAACTAAACCTCATGCCAACTGATGGAGTTTTGCTGCCACAGTTTTCGGAGTGCTTGGAGCCGCTGATGAAATGATGAACTAAAAAAAATCTACAGAAAAAAGGAGCACTGGATCAGTGAAAGACTTACAGATGGGACACTCTTTTCAAGACATTAATGTTCATATTTTGGACAGAGAAGACAAATGGTTTAACAGAGGTGACTTATGTCCGAATAGGACAAACATTGTTGAACAGAGGAGGAGGCTTGTGACACCAGCTATCGGCAACCGGCAAAGGAGTGTTGAGATCCCTTCCCAGGATGTTTAACCTATATTCACACTTGGACCCATGTGACTCACGTAATGGGAAGGTGGTTTAAAGACTCACAGGACCACCTCCAGGGGCATCATCCATCACCTCCTGATGGAGTAGCAGGTTTTAGAACTGAAGAAGCCTTTCGGATGAGAGCTACAACAACTTTAAGAAACCAAGAAAAAGTCCAGGTGCCTTCAACTCAATACAAAAGGCAGTCTGATGCTACTTAGTATAGTTTAGGGTGGTTTTTGATTGAGGGCACATTAAAATGTTATGTTTTCACATTTATTAAAATAATAATAAGAAGAATACATGGATAAAATGGATGATTTTTGGTTCTATTCACTTGACTTTAGTGGTGACTTTGAGATAAGAAGTTTGAGAGAAGAAGGAAAACAGAAACATCACAATAATTTGCTACCAAAAGTTACGTGCCTGACAATAAATTACATATAACCCCAAATTATTATTACTATTCTTGTTAAATTTTACAAAGTATATACTGAAATATAATATCATGTACAATGCTTGATAAGAAATGTAAAGTGAATTACAAACGAATTTAACATTTACTTTTTCTTATTATTATTCTTGTATGATTGAAAAAAAAAAAAGAAATTCTGGTCTGGTCGACTCGGCACTACCAATCAGAACCTAGCTGTAAAATCTCTTAGTGCCCATTCGCTTCATGTTTCAGTGCATACTGATTTGTGTCCTGTCTGAGTTTATGGGGTCAGTTCTGGGATCGTTTAACCTGGCCTAAAAGAGCAGCTCAAAAATTTACACAACTTACCCTGAGAATCGTTTATCTGTCACACAAGGTGCCAAGGACCTGCTCTTTTTATTAAACTGCTGACGAACTGACATCCTGCAGGAGTGTGAGAGAACTGCCAGTGTAATTGCAGCCCTGACAACATGACACAATGCATTACAATCAGACGTCACGCCTGCCACGCACCTCCAAATCGGGGCGAGAGCACTTCAGTCTTAATGCACAGCTTAGGAATTAAATCAATCCATCACCTGTCTTATTCCGTACCAGAGCACGACTGAATATGTCCTACATGAAGCTTTCTGCCCTGCCATCAGAGGCAAAGCTAGTGATACCCGACACCCCGAGTCAAACAGGACAGCCAGGCAACGGATATCAATCCAAAATGTTTCTGTAAATGCGATCTATTCACAAGGTTTTGTTAAGCACAGAAATACTGAAGTAGAGTCTTTACTTTTTGTAGCATATTTAGTGAGTACGGAAAAACATTATGACCTGTCCAAATCCTTACTTTGTCACATTATAACATTATACAGAGTTCCACAATGGTGGAACAAACTCCCTTCCACTACCAGATCAGGAGAATCTCTCGCCATCTTTAAGAAACTCCTGAAGACAGAGCTCTTCAAAGAGCACCTACTCTCCTAACACCTCTAACAAACTAACTACTTCTAACCTCATCTCCTTCCTTCTCTTCTCTACTTCTCTTTGACCTCCTTAAGGCCCTATCTAAGATGTTTTACCTTTAACTTATTATTATTTTGTACTTAACTATTGTAAGTCGCTTTGGATAAAAGCGTCTGCCAAATGCAATGCAATGTAATGTAATGTAATGTAAATGCACAACATGTCAAACCTTGAAGCAGATGTGCTACATCAGTAGAAGACCACACCAGGTGCCACTCGTCATCTAAGAACAGATGGTTGAGGCTACAGTTCATACGAGCTCACCCAAATTGGATGATAGAATTGAAAAGGGAGTCTCGATTTCTGCTGTGGCATTCAGTATCAGAGTTTGGTGTATAAAATATAAACATGCATCCATCCTGCCTGTGTGGTGGCGTAATTTTGACTACCCGAGTGTTGCTGACCATGTCCATCCCTTGACCACAGCGTACCATTTTTTGAAGGCTACTTCCAGCAGGATAAGGTGCCATGTAAAGGAGAGAGCAAGGACAGTCATAATGCGAGCACAAGCTTTTAAACATGTCTCTTATGAAAACGTTTAATTCTATATTTTATTTAAAAACTGCTGTTATGCTGGCATTTCTTTCTTTCCTTCTTTTTTTTTTTTACTAAAGTAATCTGATACTGTCTGGTTTCCTGTGTAAGAAAATGTATGGAGAGGACTTGCCCTTGGCCCAGTGTGGCTTCCTGAACGTGACGGAGATGGTCGGTGCCCTCACCGACACGTTCTACCTCCAGCCAGGCACAGGGGATGAAGCTAAGCACTTTGTCATCACGGAGCACAAACCAGATGCTCAGCCAGGTTATAGACTTTATAAACACTTCACAAAGCGACGTTTTCTTCCCGCGTTTTATTAAATCGGTACGTTTGGAAAATCTGTGTTAAAAGTACATTTTTGTCACTGATCAGGGTTTGTGACTCAGTAGTACTTAAGTACTTGGAAATAACGTAGGAAAGAAATAATTTTTCCACAGTGCAACATAGGACCTAGATGTTCAGTCTGGAATCAAAACCAGCAAGAGTTCAGCAGTGAATAAAAAAAATGGTCTTTTTTCACAGTCAAAGCTGTAAACACACAAACCAGATCAGCACTCTCATAATACCGGACAAGCATACAAAACATTACAATATTGTATGTAACACATACAGAAGCCATCAAATACAAAATACACATTATTATACAAGTATCATACAAAAATACACCTAAAAAACGGATAGACGCACCGATAAAAAAGGAAGGAGGTGTCGGAGGTAAAAGGACGGGGGAATAGGGAGTGATTGGTCATTTATGTCACAAGTTTGGTCACATCCATTTCTTGGACAAAATTTAAAAAGGGCTGCCACATATTATAAAATTCCTCAGTAGAGCCCCATAGCTTGTAATTGATATTTTTCAATTTGACACGATACGTTCTTGCCTGGTCCAATGGCTCAACGTCGGTGGTTTGGAATCCTTCAAATTGCACAGAATAAGTCTCCGCCATATTTGCTATGGTTACCAAGAGGTCCATCGGTGCAGATTAGTGGATTTAAAAACCTGCTGCATTCATTAGAAATTCAGTTGTTGTGAGGGTACGTGTGCGTTGGTTTAACGGCAGCTTTGGGTGTGGCTCAGATTTCGGAATGTCCGTTCTATAATTTGCAGCAAAACTGAATTTTGAGCACTGCTTTTGTATATAAAAGCTTTATTCTGTAAACTAACAGTAACAATGCTGTAAGTGATGGGTGTAAATCTGTTTCCCCCTCCTTAGCCCATTCTGAACAGTGTTCTTCAGGAGAACTCCTGAACCTTTCTGCTGAAGGACATTACTTCAGCTGTACTCAGTCAGCATGGGAGCAGCAGGACGACAGAGAAGACTCTGAATCTGACACTGATCTGAAAGTTACCAACAAGACCATCGATCAGGTCCAGTTCATGAATCTAGGTCATGAATGTGCGACTTTAGGAGACTTTTCATGTAGATTGGGCGCAGAATACTTTTTCACAGCTATATAGTTTGGGTATAAATCATCGTGTTTGCTTTTATAGTCTACACCAGTATAGATGTCTTCTATAAGAGAAAACAGTTTAGTGATGCTGTATCCTTTCAGGCAGAGTTTAGAAGAGCAGGAACCAATGGGTGGGGGAAAAAGTTAAAATAATATTATTTTAACAGAACGCAGGGCACAGGATATTGTCCCTGACCAGCCTCTCCTGTCTCAGGAGTCTTGTTAGCATTGCTATTGATAGGGCAGAGTATTAAACTGACTCTAGTGTACTCCAGTGTGTTATGAAAGGGATAGTTTTAAATATCCGTGATTTATGTTCCCTCTTGTGAAGTTGTGCATCTGGACCTTGGGCTTCGTTTTTTTTGTGCTGATTAAATGCACTTTGGAGAGAACAGTGGAAAGCCTTGCATGAAAAAGGCAGTTTGTTGGCAGTGTGATGCATGGGTTGTACAACCGGCCAGGTGTCCGAGGAACGGTTGTGTTGGGTGGAAGATCAGCTGAAAATGCTGCAAATTAAGTTCACTAACTTGTGACTATGGTCTTCTAGCAGTTAAGGAACTGGACTGTGGACCTGAAGGCCCAGGATTCAAATCTCAGTATTGCTATGTCACTTCCATTTACGTTATTTAGCAGACGCCCTTATCCAGAGCGACTTACAACTCGTACAGTTTTACAGTTCAAGCAATAGTGAGTTAAGAGCCTTGCTTAAGGACCCAACTGTGCTTGTGCAGAGGTGGGATTCGAACCCTGGACCATCAGGTCCGGAGTCCAGTACCTTAACCGCTAGGCCACCACAGTCGCATGAGTCCCACCTGAGCCATTAGCACACAAATTGAATTAGTGGTACATGATTCTGAATAAGAGCACCTGCTAAAAGACTGAATGATGTTTAAAAAAAAAGACTTATTCTGCCTTCTTCTCTCCTTACAGATGATGGACGTTTTCCCGGTGACCATGGTGAACCGTGGCTCTGTGGTTCCCCCGGATGCATTGCAGTGCCAGAAGCTGAAACCTCCCAATCTCCGGCGGGAGAGGGAGCTGGTGCCAGTCCTGGTGGAGAAGGTGGAGTCACCAAGCTGCTTCTACATCCGTTTCGATGAGAGTCAGGAGGCCCGCACTCTGGAGAACATGATGATGGAAATGAGGTAGTCACGTCTCTGTCGATCTACATATTAAAGGTCTCTGAAATAGAAAGTGATCACATGTATTGTTGCTTTTCTGATCCTTGGCTGCCTTCATCCAGATCATGTTGAGTAAAAATTCCTGTAGTGTTTTGAGGTTTTGAGCCACTCTTACATAGGGAGTTCGTTCTAAATAATCCACAACTGTTTCAGCTAGATTGGGCTACAGGAAGATTTCACTAGTGAGCCAAAGCATCCCAAATCAAATAACATTTTGTAGATATCCCCTGCTGTACCAAAATCTGATAACACCCTTTCTTCGATCGCCGAGTCTTTCCACACACTTAATGTTCTTCCTTACTCTGAGCGGAACTCTTAACGTTTGCCAAGCCACCTTATTGTAAGAAACTTTGCTTCTTTTGGATTATTCCAGTAGACGTAGTTGCTCGTTTCTCTTGCGGAATTTGGCAACCGTGGATCCGTGGCATCTGTGACGTGGCTACTGAACACCTTTGTGATGAAGCTGAAACACAGTATATGCTCGAGGAAATGTCATTAATTATTTATGGTTTTAATTTCATGTTCATCATAGGCTGGTTGCAAAGTAGAAATCTGATTATTGTCCAAGCCATGTAAACCTGGAGCTTTCGCATTACCTGATTACCGAAGTGTATGCAAACATGCTCAGACAAAATCTGATTTTCTGCAGATATTGGATTATTAAGTGAATGTGGATGGACTTGGTGGATTTATTTTGGTTTAACACAAAAATAGCTTTAATGCTGTGTTTTATGTGCACACACCAAAAACTAAGATGATACATCCATTACCAATCCCATGGTCCAGTGTCTTATAACCAATAAAAAATGGGACTGTGGTAACCTAGTGGTTAAGGTACTGGACGTGATGGTCCAGAGTTCAAATCCCACCTCATCCACAGTTTGGTTCTTAAGCAAGGCCCTTAAGCCACGATTGCTTGAATTGTAAGACTGTATGAGTTGTTAAGTTGCTCTGGTATGTAAAAATGTAAAAATGTTGTCGAGCAAATATTGTATTAAATCAGAACGAGTACATTCTGTACTTGTATAGTGTAGAAAGTTGTTAAATAATGTACCTTGTGTTGGTTTCTAGGTGCTGTTATTCCTGCCCAGAAATTGCTGCCCGATACCATCTCCCAGACGCTTGCGTGTTGCCCGGCCAGGTTTGCTGCGTCGCTCCCAGGGACATGTGGTTCTATCGGGTAGTAATTCATCGAGTCCTCAGTGCCACTCAGGTGGAAGTGTACTACGTAGATTTTGGAGACCTCACTACCGTTAACAGGGACAGCCTTCGATTCCTCAAGTCAGTCTGCCTAACATTGAATGCTTAATGAGTTAATGACTTAATGTTTACATTCAGTAGTATAGAGTATTTTTCTGAGCTCCTTTTTGACTCCAGGTCGTGTTATGCTGAGCTTCCTGCACAAGCTGTTCCATCTGTACTTGTTGGAGTCAAACCAGTTAAGGTAAGCCACCGATGTAGTCTGGATGTCCTGAGTCTCTGATATGCAAAGTTGAGCCGAGTGTCAAGTGTTTGGCATACGAGATCAAGTCCAAATCGACTTTCAAGTCTCCTCACACAAGCCTGAACTGACTTTCAGGACTCTGACGCATAACTCTGAACTGAATCTTGATTCTCTGCTCGGCGACTCCAAATTGAATCTCGCTGAAAGTCTCTGGCTTTCGACTCGGAATTGCGTGTGCGTGTGAGTACGACTCTAAATCGAGCGCCCAGTCCCTGGCGCGTGACTCAAAATCACGTCTTGAGCCTCTGGCCTGTGACTCCAAAGCTAGTTTCATGTTTTTGGTGTTCATTTTGAATCTAATTGCGTGTCTCTGGTGTGCTACTCCGAATCGAATCTCGCGATGTGAGACTCTGAATCAAACCTTGAATCTCTGGCATGCGATTCCAAATCAACTTTCAGGTCTTTGCACATTTCAATGGAACTCTGGAAATACTCTCGAGTCTTTAGCGTGCGACTCCGAATTGTCCCTCTGGGCTTTACCATGTGACTCTAAATAGATATTGAGGTATCTGATGCGTCTGGAGTCTTTTTTTTTTTTTTTTTTGTTTATTTGCAACTCCGAACTGACTCTTGAACCTCTGGAGCGTGACTCCCTATAGACGCGGAGTGACTCTCTGAATCAACAGCCTAGTGTGAGTCACAGTCATTTCTCTGCTGTGAGAGTCTGGGTCCAGTCTCAAGTCGAGTCTCGAGTCCCCATCTCTGCTCCTTATCTAACCATGCATGTTAAGATTTTAATTAGCGGTGTATTTAAGATAACCAAGGCCTTTCTGTGTTTGTAAATATTTTCAGAATCAACACTTACACGATCTAACTGTCATCTTGAATCATTGTAAGGATTAATAGACGCTATTTGAAGGTGCGGTTTGGTGCTGCTTTATTTTTACATGCTATTATTTGTAAGTATTTTGTGTTTTTTTTTTAAAGCTTTAGTATATTGGTCCATTATGTCTGTGTGTGTTTAATTTGACAGAACCTCTCATGACGGACTACCCTTTATCAATCCATCTCACGCAGTCCATTTTGAAACGGTGTTCCCACAGTGTGTATAGATAACTAGTTCTGTACTGTTTTTGCTTATCATAGGGGTTTTGGACTAAGGAAGCGACTAGCTTGTTCCAGAAGATGTGCTATAACCGCACTCTGGTGGCTGCTATTCACAGCTACCAAGAAGACTTCCTGCTGCTCTTCCTGTGTGATACCCAAACTGAGGAGGACGTCTACATTCACAGTGCCCTTCAGACTGAGGGCCATGCTTTAGCCTGCTCTCCTGCTAATACACCAGTCAGAAAGGCAGCTTAATTACATCTGCCTATTGAGTCTTGCACTGGATGAAGCCACACGGTATATTGGCGTCTTTTTATTATGATCTTTTTTTAGATTTTACAGAGGTTCAACCCTGTGACCTTTTACCTTGGAGAGGGCCAGCTGGATGAAGCGAAACATTTTACAGTGACTTCTTCCTTGGGTGATAAAAACGAACAAGACGTAGAGCTTCAGCAGCGGCTGCCATTCTCACGTGCTGCTACAGTATGTAGTGAGAAATGTTTCATTGTTTATTAACAGTTTGTCCTTCCCTCTGTGATGCATTGTGTCCATGACCTTGTATTCACTTGGTAAATCTAACAGTGCCGGTGCTGATTGCAGCCATCGCAAGTGCTGCAGATGTTGCACAGATCAGTTTGAACATGAGAGCGAAGTGAAGACTGATGGGAGCTGATTGTATCGTGGTTTAGTTTGGATAGTGGTGCCTGCCCAAATTACTTCTAGAAACGTCTGCCAAATGCATCCCCTCATTTTTGTTTGTCTGGGCAACCAAGGCACTCGGGAATGTCACGGATAGACAAATGCATTTATACTTGTTTAATATGTAGCTACAGTTCCTCTTAAACCTCCACCTGACGTGCTTTGGACAGTCAGATTCACAATCTGATATAAATCTATATAAATATGTAAATAAGTCTAGATCTAAGCCTTAAGATTGTCTCAAGGCAGCTTTACAGGTTTCTATTAACTTCTATTAAGCCCAAGGTAAAACTGAAAGTTAAGACTTGAAAAGAGACCCATTCTCGTACGAATTAAACCGTTATCTAAATAATACGTTTATGACAATAGTTTGAAAAAACAGATGCTACATAATTATTAACAGATATACCATATTACAAATATAATAATTACAATAACATTTTATATGCAGGGAAAATGTCATATTATGCAGAGTATAAAAATAGATATAAATATATATATAAATAATATAGATATAAAAATGTGTTCTATGAATCCTGGGTGCATTTATACTTGCATTTTTATTTGGCTTAACCCTAAGGAGTGCAATATTGACAAATTCTATCTTAATATTGTCTGGGTTTTTGTCAATACAAAAAAAAACTTTGGCATTGTGTATCTTGGATCTAAAGTATTCAGAGTTGTTTGAACCCATCTCTCTCAACCACCTGAACTGGTCTCATGTCGATGTCATTGGTGACATTGGTATGGTACTTTTTGGCAGAATAACTGTCAGGTTTGCTAAGTGCTAACTGGCTTAAACCTGCCATGGACATGCGCTTTAACATCGAGTTAAAATATGTAAACAAAGGTCATACAAACATTGTAACAGATTTTAGTCAATACGATTTGCCCAAGGTTGTTAAACTTCCCATGCTTTATAGCAGAACGTCATCTTATGCAGTCGCATTTTTTGAACACCAGAGGGCATGATCGTACGTTATTTACAGTATTTAGCAGACACCGTTATTCAGCGTGCTTTAAAACAGCGTGACAAAGGTAACATCAGGAATCTAAACATGAATACCCTTCCCAAACTGTGCCATGCTCCCATACATGTTAAATGGAATAAGTATGCCTGATTTTTAAATTGCTATTCTTTAAAGAACAAAAAGGAACGTTTTCACTCGGTTATAAATACAACAGTAGAACATTTCATTTACAACTTTCAACCTCTGTTTTCAGTAATGTTGTTTAATTGCAGTGGACCAAAGCTTTTTGTTTAAAACTTATTTAGGAAAATGTGAATTGTTTTAGAGTAGCTACAGTAGCCTCTTCCAGTTCACAGCTAAAACAACAACATTGGGAATGCTAAACTGTAGTTGCTGCTCTACAGAGTTGGTGATAAAGGAAAACGGTGCCAATTAAATTTTTTTTTTTACCCGTCCACTCCTTTTAATGTCCTGAGGAAGGAGCAGTTGTGTGCTCCGGGCAGTGGGCCAGTTTGTACATGGCTCTTTTTCAATTACTCAGACCCTCAGGACCGGCGCCATGCAGCCAGCCTCTTTCTGCTGAGACAGTAAAGTGAAAAATTAGAGGGACGCAGTATTGGACGGCGGTCCAATCTGTTTTTAGGGCTCATATATCACCGGTCACTCTGATTCAAACAGCACTCTGGTTTTAATCTTATCGATCGGTTCTCATAAGGAATTATGTAATGCACTTGTTGATGTTTAATTAACATTCTAGAGTATAATCAGTATGGAATATTTGTGTTTTACTAATAACTGACACACTGAGCGTATGTATCCCTCAGCTTTTGACAGACGGTCCAGACAAACAGCAGTCTAGCCAAGAAACGGATCTTCTGGATCTTCCTGAGCTGGAGTACATTGATGTGGATCAGGTCAGGATTAATTAAGCCGCTCTACTTGTACACATGCTGTTTTGTCAGGCTCATGGTGCATTTCTGTTGATCCAGTGTGAAAAGCCGGACTCTTGTGAGGCACTGCTGTATAGAGATTCATCTAGCCTTAGTAACTGGGAGCAGGGATGGACAGACAAAGCCGATGCTGACCATGTGGCCGAACCTCTTCAGAACTGCAGAGAGGAGATTACAAATGTAAGAACAATATATAAGCATGTGTGTAGTGGGATCAAGTTATAGAGAGGTCTTGCTCCAAAAAAAAAAATTGTTCTGAAAAATTCGAAAGAAGTCAGTTCATTGGATCTGATAGCAGATTAAAATATCTCGACTGTCTAGTCGTGCAAATATTCAAATGCATTCCAAAATTAAATGGTTAAAGTATTTATAATCTGGTTTGGGGCAGCGCGTTGATATAAGTGGTTAACATGGTTGCCTCTCGGCTCCAGAGATCCCTGGTTTTATTTATGGCTCAGACTTAACCTGTTTGGATTTTTATTTTCTTATTGTGTGTTCAGACCTACATTTCAAATACATGTGGTCATTAGGTCAGTTGGTCTCGTTAGAGTTCTCCAGTGCAAGTGAAGAACCGGGGTAAAGGATGGAGGAAGTGATGGAAGATAGGAAGGCAGGAGGGAAGGAAGGAGTGAATGGAGGCAGGGAGGGAGGAAGGGGGAGAGGGAGTAAATAAAGGCAGGAGGGAGGAAGGGAGAGAGGGAGTGAATAAAGGCAGGAGGGAGGAAGGGAGAGAGGGAGTGAATAAAGGCAGGAGGGAGAGAGGGAGTGAATAAAGGCAGGAGGGAGAGAGGGAGTAAATAAAGGCAGGAGGGAGGAAGGGAGAGAGGGAGTGAATAAAGGCAGGAGGGAGGATGTGAGTAGGATGTGTGTAGAAACGGAAAGGAGGGAGTGAAGGAGGGAGTGTATAAAGGCAGGTGGGAGGGAGTGAAGGACAGAATGAAGGAGGGAGGGAGGAAGTGAACAAAAACATGGTGAGGGAGGGAGTGTGTAAAGGTGTGAGGGAGTATAGGATAGATTGATTGAGTAGGGACAATTGAGATTGATTAAGGACAGGAGTAGGTGAGTAGAAGAGTGAGTATAGGTGGGAGCGAGAGGTTAAAGGACAGTAAGTAAAGGACAGAGTGAGTGAGGGATGAAGGTACTGGCTGCTCGCTGAGAACTCTTGATTGACACACTGTCTATTGTTGATTCGGGGCATCATGCTGCCAGTTAGGCCCAGGCTCTCTGTGGGCCTGAACTTGTTAAAACTTGTTCAAATTTGACAGCTCTAGTTTTTATTCCTCCTTCACATTCTCTCCTGAAACAAGGTTTTACTATTATTTAGAGCTCAGAGAAAGAGAGATGGCTGCTGTCTAAGTATAAATGGGCTCCTGGAGCTCGGCTCACTGTCACTCATTATAATCGTCTGTCCCTCGAGACACAGGCATAGTTAATTGTTCATTAAAAAGCTCATTAAAAGCTTGCCTGCTGAATCATTAAAAAGGCTACTGCTCCTGTCTCTGCAGGACCTCTCTTAGGCAGTTATGTCACCACTTAAAGTTTAATGGTACCACTCAGGTAAAGTAGTGCTGCAGCATAAATCCTGAATTTACTGGGTCGTATCATTGGGTGTTATGTCATGTTATCATCATACAGGCTGCATTACTGTCGCTCAGGCCTTCTGACGAACCAGCCCCTAAAACGTTGCCTGTTTCGGGGAACAAGAGCGTTCAGGATCCTGCGACCACCCTGAACACCACAAACCTTCACACTCCAGCTGTGATCCACACCAGCAGCAGAGACACGGGTACCCGCTACACACATCCAAGTTAGAGGGTGAAAATGTTGGGTTATCTGATTGTTTCTGCAGTTGGATCAGTTTTAGGTAGAGGGAAGAATCCATTCACAAATCCATGTACAAAGTATTTGTTAATTGGTCCAGAAACCTGTTAGTGAATCTATGGGTGGATTAAAATACAGCCTGTCTTATAGTGAAAATCTGGATAACGGGAGTTCAGATAGTTGAGTTTGGTGGTAAATAAGTTGTGATTATTGTGGGAGGTTTTGTTTAATTGATATGAAGTATATTGTTCAGATTTATGTAACCCAGGACTGGTGCTTGGTTGTGTGCAGTGGTCTTATCTGCTAACTGACCACTGTGAGAGGAATCTGAATTGAGTCCCGGCAGTGCCTTCTGCCCAGGGTGGGTGTCACATGGGCTACGTTGATACTGCAGTCTACAACTGTAGCGCATATAACATATAAATGTGTAACGTGTGTATGTATCATGTGATACATCGGATCAAACTTTTAATTTTTAATGTGACCCATGTCTGACATTTCGTCTGAGCAGTTCACACTTTTAAACTGACACGCACGTGCAAAAGAGCAGTGCTTGACGTGACCCGGCCATCCAGACGTCAACAGTAACTGGCACATAAGGACATGTTAATTGGCCACTTCTTTGGTTTCTTAAATTTCGTGTTGAAGATTTTAAATTTTCATTCGAATTCATTCAAGTCCGAATCAAATTTTCCCATAAGCAGTCATGTAAATAGGATTAAGTCCGTTTGCGACCCCTAAATGATTGGGGTTCTTAATGCCTATATTCATATGCAGTTATGAATCAAATTTGCCAACCACAAGAAACATTGAAATCAATACAGATATGAACTGATCCCAGGACAAATTTAGAAATCAAAATCTACTGCATCTTTGTTACAAAGTGAGCTGATGGCATACTGGAACTGGCAGGGGGATTGGAAGGAGAGTCCTCTTTCAAAAGGATCATCCCTCTACTTCTCCTTTGTGATTAATTATGCATAATAATAATCAAACCAAAACACGTGTGGTAAGTCCTGTCACCATGACTGTCTGGAAGTGAGTGGGTGTGAATGAAAGTATTCTACATGGAACAGTTTATGATTATGAAAATAATCAGGTAAACATTCATTGAGCTCTGGTTTATTTCTGGTTTGTTGAAAATGAATTGTTAGTAAATATCCATATATCCTATTAGGTTTAAAGAGAATAAGGATTGACATGTATAATATGGGTTTGCTGTTTGGTTTTTTTTTTCCCCCCACCTATACCAGTCCATCCTCTGCACTCCAGCCTGTTGTTTCCTGTGTTCAGCTCTGGCGACAGAACAGCTTCTGATACCCCCTTCCTTCGGCTCTCCGCTCTTGCCCTTGGTCCCTCTGCCCGCATGGTAGCTGGACCCAGCCTCCTGCACTGGTACACCCAAAAACAGATTTGAACACACTGATTATTCTACCTGCCCCTGAAAACAGGGCCTGAGCCCAGAAGGCATTAACAGTTATATACTAGAACCAGTTTCCAATGCTTGTTTTATGTTGAATACAGTTTCATGTTTTTATATGTTGTTTGTAACCTTTAAAAGCCCTCCTGAGCCAAACTAATTATGGTGCCATATCTATAAAGGAGTGGATTATTGTTTGGAGGTAAGCAGTTATTTTAATAATGAAATTGTTTCAGGTGTTCATTTTATTATTTTTTACTGATTGTCAGGTACAACAACAAAAATCTTCATTTTGTCCATATGTTGTTGACCTAAACAGTGTCAGGAAATGTTCATTGTTTTGCAACTTTATCATTTTGATCTTGGTTGAAGCAAAGATCTGGATGTGGCAGATTTAAAGAAAAAAGTGCATGACATTTTTGTTGGGGAAATTATTAAAACTCTGGCTTTAATGTGAATGTTTGGATACTTTTTCAGTTTTGTCCGTGAAGTTATTGGGCTTAAAATCAGAGATAGCCGATATATTCGCTGGAATGCAGTAATGATGGCAAAATAATACAGTGCCTATGGTAAATAATCATACCCTGTTAAAATCCTTAATGTTACCAACCGTACTCAACAATAACATAAAATAACATACATTAACAAAAATAACAGTAACGTAACTCAGCTCAGATGTTAAATGTTATTATTGCAGTTAAATACCTGGTATGGATAAGTGATCAGTCCCTTTAGACACTTAAAAGGTATAAAGTTGATGAGCTAAAACCAATCACACACCAAAAACCACACAAACAAAACACACCAGGCTAATTGACCCCAGCGGTTTAATGAGGATAAAAGGGGCTTTTCCTTAAGGATCTTATGATTTGTAGTGCATGGTAGTGGAAACAATTTTGAAAGTGTCTTTTTTTCAGTTAGGACAGGGATTGAAAGAAGAATCCATCATAACATTGACCTTAAGTGCACCGGCAAACAAGTCTTGTACGTTTTGTTACAGTAAAAACTAGTATTGAATTTGTGGAAAGCAGTTTGACTGAACTACAGTTCTGTATGGAAAAGTGGGCAGCTGTTGCACAAAGCCTATTGGGACAAATCCAAACGGACTGAAGGCAAAAGATAAATTAAGAACAATGCAGATAAAAATAAACACCGTACATTTGACTTGTATTTCATTGCGGACTTTATGAACCCAAGATATTTCATGTTTTGTCTGGCAAACCCCCATAGCTTTTCAGCCCTGCAACACATTACAAAAAGATGGGTCGGTATTATATGTTACCAACCTAGTCTTTCAGGTGATATTTTGTTCCACGTCGCATAAAGGTGTACCGCAGTGCAGGATTGTCATCTTTAAGGCAGCGTAAATCGGTGTACTTTTCTGTATCAGTACTACCATCGCAGAAGTAAATGACCTTTACCAAGGGCACTGTCTCAGCCCCATACCATGATAGACCTTGGCTTCTTTGTTCCAGAAGAACTCATTACTAGCCCAAATTTGCCCCATCCCAACTAAAAGTAAGCTGACCAGAAATGAACGTAAAATATATTCATATTCATATTGTCATACTGATAGCAATGAGATGTCAAAGGAAATGTAAGAAACTGCATATTTTTAGTAGCGTTGTTTCAGAATTGGGGTTGTATTGAATCAGGGGTCTGAGCACTTTTCCAGGATTCTTATTCAATTTATTTGAATGCATGTTAAGAACTGTTGCCCTTTTGAATGCCGTGTGGTGCAATGCTAGAAAAAAAAGATTGAATGGGTTTTGGTTTCAGGCTGTATGATGGACAAATAAAGGTATGACTTTTCTGTTCTAACTGCATTTTCTCCAGATTTGCAGCTTTTGTTTTTTGTTACGTACCAGTTACTCCTTGAGTAACAGCAATACACATCTGGTTTGCCGCCTCCTCCTCCTCTTCGTCTCGGGGGGTATTCACCTTGACAGGATGTTCATGTTAGAGGACCTCTGCTCTGCTGAGCACCGGGGGAAGATTAAATAAAGACAAACAGGATGTCAATAATTCCACCGCATCCATAACTCTGTATTTAAAGCAGACAAACAGTCCGACTAAGGGTCAGCAACCACAGCATTGCCTACCCAGTAACCTCAGCGTACACAAGCTCCCTCATTTAGCCAATTATTGTTTAATAGGAGCTTAATGGCCTTGTTTTCACAGGACCCCCGAGAGGACTGGTCTCCAAGGAAGGAGCTGAAAGAACTCATCTAACCTTTATATCCAGTCTGAAAGGAACCAGACTAAGATTTTGTTAATATCTAAGATGTCTTAGATCAGTTGTGAACATTTGTGCATTCAGGTATATCTAATCCAGGAAGCACTTCCTAACCCTCTAATATAGGCATGGAGAGAAACCTTACGGGTCATTTTACAGCAGTTTCCAACAAATCTTTTGAAGACACCGAATTCTTATTGATGTCATGGTTACACAAGTTATCCCTAGAACACAGTTTACTGAAAAGGCATGGGATTGGGTCACTATGGAAATGACTAGTTTTGTCAGACTTTTTCCCACCGTGACAGGCAGAATAATTTTGCTTTGTCTGGGTGACATCCTAATTATACCGCGCCAGGCACGACATCATCGGCAAATGCCAGATTCGTTAAACCACTTCCTTCTGAAGGCCATCAATAATAACGTGTATGCAGCAACTCACAACCATACGACATAATAAAGCTTGTCAGAAAAATAAATTGGGACTTATAAACTATATGCTGGATTTCTTTAATGGCGCTACACTGCAGTGTGCTGCCCCCTCATCCGTGTGGTCTTGATACAGATCAGATAAATGCACACTGCATTGGAAATCATATTAACAAGGAGAGCTGACTGACAGAGACCTTGGCTGAATTCCCAGTGGCTCCCTATTGCACGTTTACTGCACTACATCCAATATTTCTTACCTTATCTAATTCAGTCATATAGGAAGGAACAAGGAATGCACGCTTTTAAGGTCTAGTAGGCTGGGTTACTTCGAACTGGGATGAAACGAGTGGAATCACAACTAACGCAGAAAATTGTACGATGTTTGAATGTATGAAATTCATGAAAGATCTTCTCATTTTCGTGTGCAGCGTTTGTAAATGTCTTAAGATTCCACCGATGGTTCAACTAATGCTGTTAAACCTCACTTGAAACCGACTGCTGTAATTAATGTGAGTTGATGTTAATAAATAATGTTCTTGCATTCAGCTGGAACAGTGGTCACCCACCCCCATGGCATCCTGGGTTCAAGTCCTTGAAGGTGCTTTCCACCTGGGTCAGAATCCCATGATACACCAGGCATCACCTGTACTGTGACGGACTGGCACCCCATTTACTTTTAAACGTACTTAATTTTTAACCATAATCTCTTAATAAAACGACATTCTGTTCAGGCATTGGCAAGCTGCTACTGCTGGGTCCAGGACGAAGGACTTTATCCCTTGATCAGTTGGATTGTTTTTTTGTTTTTTTTTTTGTAAGACTTTCTGTTGTAGGTCTGATTAAGAGCATCTGATAAATGCTATACAAGTGAAGCCTAACAAGAAAATAATGTAATGGACTCCACTGAATGTATGGGAGTTTATCATGAGTTGGTGCTCATGAATCTCCCACATTATTAAAGTGTCAGGTTAATTAATTGCTCTAAATTACCCCAGTATGAATGTGTCTGCCTAGTATCTATGTAAACCTCGCTCCTGTCGTGAATAGCCATTGAGGCAGAGGGTGGCACGTAGGTTAGCCGCCGTCGCATCACAGCTTCAGCTTCCCCAGTTTGATCCTGTCCACGGACTCCCCCTGTCCGTCTGAGTTTACTTTAGGTGCTCGAGTTTCCTCTCACAGTCCAAAGACATGCATTAGATTAGCTGATGATGCTGGATTGGTTTGGATGCAAGCTTGTGTCTGTCATAAATTGCCATCGATGCTGAAAGAAACACGTATTTAGGGCAGGTACGGTGTTAAAGTAATTAAATCAATATATAAATAAGTAAATAAATGCACTGCTCGCAAAAATTTCAAAATGAAAATGCCCATTGATGCCCATCAATGACGTTAAATACATTTCTCACAAAAAGTAGGGGTTATTTAATTTCCCCTAATATTTGTGAGCAGGATAAATCAGACAAGGACAACCTGAACTAACCAGCCTGATTTTGCTAGGACTTGGGGCGTGTCACGTTGCAATTGAGGGCATTCCTTGGCGGTGTAAGTAGTGTGGTACCTTTTTTGTTCAAATGTATCGCTTGTTTTGCGTTTGCAAATGTACACTGCTCAGAAAAATTAGGAGACATTTCATGCGAGATTTCATTTTGCAGTATGCCCTCATATATTTATTCACAGTTCCTGTTAATCCAGTGAATTTGTAAGACTTTAATACTACACTAACATGCCTTTAGTTGCTTTTTTTTTAAGCAGGGTGGTGCGGTGGCTCTGTGAGTAGCATTGCTGCCTCACAGCAAGCAGGTCCTGGGTTCAATCTCGAGGTGGAGCGGTCTGGATCCTTTCTGTGTGGAGTGCATGTCCTCCCTGTGTCTGTGTGGGTTTACTCCGGGTACTCTGATTTCCTCCAGCAGTCCAAAGACAGTTAGGTTAATTGATTATCCCCCCACACCATTAAACCACCAGCTTAAATCTTTGACACTGGTGAAGGACCATGCTTTTATGCTCTTTTCCAATTTCGGTGAGTCCATGCAAAAAAAAAAGGTCAAAAGACTAATTTATTATGCTAAATTGGCGTTGACTTGAGGGTGTATGTATATTATTAGTATCGAAATAACCTTGTGTTAGATATAATCTCGTGTGTCTGGCTGAAATGGACACTGATGCCAAGAGAGGCATTAAATAAACCAATCAGTTGATTTTCAGCACTATGAAGACAACAGACGATAGCGCTAGCTGACTAAGCCGAACTCATGGGTTTTCCAATAGGTGGGCGGGGCTTGGGGCGGTCCTTATTAAACGTGTGAATTTCTAGCTGAAGCTGTAAGAATCAGAGCTGAAGCTTTTCCTGGCTTATAGTGATGTGTGTGGATTTATTATTGTGTAACGAGTAAAAAAAAAGTTGAGAGTGCGAGAAGCTCGTGTCCCGCCAATGCTGTGATCAACTGCTGGATTCAGCACACACGCACTGTAGATCCTGCATTGAAGCACTACGATCGCGTCTCTTTAGAGAACCCGAGCGCTGAAAGCACAAGCGACCAGAGGAAATGTGTCCCGATCCACCCGAGAAGAACTTCAGTTTGGGGCTTTTGAGGCTGGTTGAAGGCGCGGTGGGTGTGTGAGGAATCAGCATCGCCTCGATGGTGACACAAAGACTGTAGACACAGGTAGGACCATAGCTGTTTATGATGGAGCTTGTTTTAAGTACTGTTTCACCCTGCTGACTTTATTATACGCTGCTCACAAAAATTAGGGGATATTTCATGTTTTGATGATTTTTGTGAGCAGTGTATTTAGGCTGCTGTAGTTCATATGTTATCATTTAACAATAACAATATATATGTTCTAAAAATAGACAAATTCACACTTGTACTAAAATACACATTCCTTCCGTCCACGCACTTCCCAAAGGTGCTCTGTTGGATAAGATCAGGAGGCCATTTGAGTACAGTGAACTCCTTGTTATGTTCAGGAAACCAGTTTTGAAACCAGAGCTTTCTGAAATTATCCCATTGGCAGTAGCAATTAGTAGATGGTCCACTGTGCTCATTAAGGGATGGACAGGGTTAGCAACAATACTAAGGTAGGCCGTGGTGTTTAAACGATGGGTAGTTGGTATTACCAGACCCGAAGTGGGCCAAGAATTTATCCCCCACACACCATTAAACCACCAGCCTAAATCATTGACACTGTAGTCTCAGTTGAACAGGAATGGCACCCGGTGTGATCTTTTGCCGCTGTAGCCCATCTGCTTTAAGGTTTGACAGCTCTAACCAGCTCTGACCTCAGGCATCAATGTGACATTTTTGCCCAGGGAACTGCCTACACTAGATATTTCCTTTTTTTCTGCCCATTCTCTGTAGATCTTAGAGACGGTCGTGTATGAAAAGCCCAGTAGATCAGCAGCTTCTGAAATACCAGCCCACAATGAAGCCATGTTCACAGTCACTAGTATCACCTTTCTTCCCCATTCTGATGCACAATGCATTTTCTGCTATGTGATTGACTGGTAAGATATTTGTGTTAATGAGCAATCGAACAGGTTTGTCCAATCAAGTGGCTAGTGAGTAGGTACCTTTATTTTTAGAGATAATTCCCCAGTGTTAGATGTGGACGGTTGGTCATTCTCAACACACGATACCGTACTGGCATGACCGCCTCAGGTTCAAATGTGACTTGTACACATACCGTTCTGGTCCCATAACACATATGTATGTATATATATATATATATATAATATATATAATGTCCTGTTCTTTACTTGTTCATAGTCTCTCCTTTGCAGTACTAACACACACTGAAATGATGATGCAGTGACTTGGCAGTCGTTCCTTACTACACAGCAAAATAATATCTCCATCAGACTCCTGTGTTCTGCTCCGTTACCGTCTGTACTTTGCTATTATGGCTGTTTTGACTGTACATGATTAAGAATCTGCCTCCTTCTACTACTGCATCCATATGTGATTCTATATAGAACAGTATAGGTAAATGACTTTAGATATGGGATATAATCACTGAGTTTAGAGTGGAAGCAGTATTACAGTAAAGATACCATGTGATTCGCCACTGTAGAGCTCGTTCAGTTTATAGTGAGTTCTCTTTAAATGTTGTCACAAATTGTTGTCTCGAGTACCTGAAAAACCGTATAAAAGAAAGAAACACAAATAAATCGACTCCCATTGAAAGAAATACCACACCAAAAAAGGAATTTGATTGAAGCTTTGTGTGAATGTAATGATGTTATTTGTGAGTGATTACAATATTAGACTGAATGGATAGGTTTAGTGAGGAAAACTGTATCATTGAAAGGAGGCTCCAGCACCTTGTTGGGCCACCTCTAGCCTGGATACGAGATAAGATGCAGAGATGGAGGCGTACGGGTTCCATATGGTATCCTGAGTTGGGCTGCCGAAGCTGGCGTATTAGCTGGTCCCATAAATGCTCGTTTGTTGATAGGTCTGTCGACGGGGCAGACCGGGGAATTGTTAAAATCTGGCAGAGTCATTCCTGGGAAAGTTATCCTGCTGAGAATGCCAGCCCTGCCATGAGAGACAACACACTGAAAAAAAACGATTTCACTGTAATTCAAACAGCATTAACATTATCTGTCTGCCTCCTAAAATCTCCGTGGGGTTTAAGTCAGGAGACTGTATAGGACAGTCAGCACTCCTTGATCTTGTTTGATCCTCATGTAGATTTTGCAAAATATAGCGGTGATGGCAACTCAGCAGGGCAGGGATTTGAACCTTAACCTTCCATCCTGGCCTGGATTCCTCCGGTCGTCTTTCATCTGTTTGGGTTTCCTCCAGGTACTGGGGTCCACATTCCAAAAAAATCGGTTGATGTCTTATAAGTGTTCCACTGTGCATCCGTGTGTGTTCGTGCACTGCAGTGAATTGGTGTCCTGTCTAGGCTTGGTTCCTGTCCTGTGCCCTGTCCCTGTCCTACCAGTTAGGGCCCAACTCCTTCGCAGCCCTGAACTGGATTAAGAAGATCTGAAAAACACAGACGAAATGAATAGTATTCAGGTCTGTTACCATGCAACATATGTTCAGTCGCACAAAACATCTTCTGACTTGTTTAATTACTTTATATCATTATAGATTAGTGTCATCAAATTCAAACAGACATTTCACTTTAAATCCGGGTTTATCTAGGTTTCTTCACAGTATGAGAGTAAATGATTCAGATTGAACCTGTTCTTGTGACCCACTGAGCTCTCTTGGCAAACAGGAAGGAGATTGCTTTTCGAGAATAATCAGGCTGAACAGCTGGCTAAAATGGAAGAATACTGTTGCAGGAATGTTGGGTAAATTATTAAAATTGAAGTTGTTTAAGGCCTGGAGGTTCACATGCTTTCTCTTGAGCCCTTTTAGGACCGGAAGGATCATTTTATATTTTTACATTTAATAACTAAAATGATGTGCGTACACATCATTTTAGTTATTAAATGTAAAAATATAAAATTCCTCTCAATTTTAAATTAAACTAACACTTACATATCAAAACCAGCCTTATTTATATCAAATCAGTGGCATACTCAATGGTTTCATACTAACTCCACTGCTACGAAAGCAGTGTGCCAGTGCCAGTGTGTCTGGCTGAAATGGACACTGATGCCAATAGCGACGTTAAATAAACCAAACAAAGAGTTGATTTTTAGCACTATGAAGACAACAAAACACCAAACACCGCTGCATGGTTTCTCCAATAGGTAGACGGGGCTTGGGGCGGTCCTTATTAAGCGATGTCTCTCGGTATTCAAAGGGTTAAGAGGCTGGTCTTGCGTAGAAGTGCACAGGAAATGCACTGTGTAAATGACAATGCAGAAATCATTTTCTCATTTAATTAGGCCTAAACACAAAAACCTGCTTTTAATGCCAACTGTGGACACAACATATCAAGCTTTTACTTGTCCTAATAATAAATCACTGACGAGAAAATGAGAAAGATTAAGAAAGTGCCCTACCGATACTTGTACCACCATTTGCTTGTCACGCCACGTTGCTGAAATACTTGTAAACAAAGGTAAAACTAACAAATGTCTGGGTGTTGAATCTTCCAAAATATCTTCTGTCTAGTAGATATAGTGGATGATACACTGATTACAAAAATGAATACGAAGAGGATCCAACGAGAACTGCTGGACAGTCTGATCCTGTCCATGCTCCATCACGGTCAGTGTGTTTTGGCAGTCTTGGGTGACCATACACCCTACTGAACCCTACAGGGGTACTCTTGTCCACTTTGACATGCCTCTGTTCACCCCCATGAATATCACTTACTACTCAATCTCCATAATTGAGTTTGAATTTTATTTGAGTAATCCAACAACTTTATTTGACTTTCACTGGCTTTTCTGATGATCTTCTTTAATGAAATCAAATCAAATGCTTATTTTTTTTAATTTGCTTCACATTCATTTTTGTGAGCAGTGTAGCTGGTTGGTAATCTACCACACCTGATGCATCTGAGCACAGACCTGAAACATGAAGTGACAAATATCTACAGGTAGATATCTCAGAAATGCAGTCTAATGAGTCCTAAGGTAAACGAGCGAGAAAATCTGAAAACGTTCCAGAAATCCTCATAGCTGGTCTTCATCAGGCCGTCTGTAACTCTTCTGAAATCTACAAGACCCTAAAGGTACAGCAAATGGCTGTTTCACTGTCATCTATCGAGACAGTATGTCTACACTTTGAGGGAACAGGTGGTGATGTCGTTCATCAAGCGGAGAAGACCATACTGCTGAAGATTACAGATGTCATAAACAAAGAGTTTTTTGAAAATCCTTTAAAAACTGTAGGTACAACTCAAGACCTTTTGAGAAGAACAACAAAGAACTAGAACATAGTTCCACCAGAAGGTGGAAAGTGGGTGAGAGCGATATGGAGCCACTGTAACATCATCTGCCATACCTGATGCAGTTGATTACAACACTGAAACAAAGCTCTTGGGCAGAACCAGGAGTGTCGTTTACAGGTAGGGACCTACCATGTGCAATTTTGTCAGTCTTGAGCTCAACAGTCTTGCTCTTAAAATATGCAGGTTTTACTTCCAGAAACCACAAACTGCACCTTTTCTGAAATTTCCAATACCCTAAAGGTCCGGCAAATCCCTGTTTCACTATCAGCTATTTCTAAAGTGAAAAACGGGTAATCTCGCCAGAAAGAACCGATCTTAAAGTATTGTGCCCCGAGATGCTCCTAGAGGAATCGTTAGTACTGGGTAATGCTTGTCTCTGCTCATCTGCCTGCCTAAAGCCAAATGCATGGCAGGAGATGTGAATCACGTGTACTATCTGAATTATGTGAGATGTGAAATGGTACCAAGGTACGGCGTCACAGTTACTGTACTAAGAGCCAGCATGGACTGTAACGCCACAGCTGGCTTCCTTCATTCCCTTCATTTTATTTATTTATTTTTATTGGCTTTTTGTGACTAGCGCAATATCATTAGAAAACAAAACGGATAAATCAGATGAACATGTATCATTGCTTTATACGTTCACCGATCCAGCAAACCTATCATCTCTCTGCCTAGGCTTAGCTCTGTAAATGCGGCAAGACAGAAGCACTGAATACTGAGCCAGGTGGATTGGTGGTTCGAGGTTATCAGATATGTGATACTGGGTGCAGCTCTGTCCTTGAGCTCGGATGCTTAGGCGAAACGGCCATAAATCTTACGGTCCAGCCCTCACTGACATATTCTTCCCCCTCAGGCTGTACCCAGATGGATCCTGAGAGACAGAACATGAGCTGTGACTTTTCAGACGCACTGACTGATACTGAGTGCACACCGAGCCAAAACTGACAAATGACTTCAGTTATAAAAATGACAGGCATTAATATTCAGTAGACAGCCAAACCACCAGTCAATATTATAGTGTCATTAATTTATACACGTAGGTTTTAATGTTGTCTTACCCTGGATGTTTGATGTGCTCGGTAATTAATTTACAAGAAACCAGTCTAGTATTGTATAGCAGTCAGTGAGGCAATGTGAATACCTCGTCATGTCTTTCTCGAGGCATGACTCAAATACCTAAATGAAAGATTTATGTACAATTTACAGATTTAAATAAAGATTAGATATATTTTTGTACAATTCTTTAATTGATAACAGCAGGCGTTTACCGTCAACCATCGGTTGGACATAAGGAGACGATGTGCCTTCAAGGACCTCTAATGACTCATTGTCTAATGAATTTTGTTTTATA
>JAUZST010038678.1:0-27298 GCA_034779995.1 Parotocinclus haroldoi | reverse complement strand
ACACACACTCTCTCACACACACACACACACACACACACACACACACACACACACACACACACACACACACACACACAGCAGGTTTACAACCATTTGCGATAGCCCGCACCAGATAGAACACTCCCACTGTTCTGCACTGCCGTAATAATAAACACTTGCAATAATATTTTCATAGCAAGTAACAGCCTGCCTCAGATCACAGCAGCTCACAGCTGCGCAGACGCTCACACCATCTCTCACTTTGTCTGCACTATGTAATACACAAACAAACTTCGTATATAACCAAGTGTAGAGAATTTTATCTTTAAACTGCCATTTTCCCCTCAGTCAAATGTCTGTGGAGTTTTACCTACGGCTGAGTGATGGAAAAATATTACAACAAGAATGACGTTTAGTTTGCTTTCGCTGGAGCCGCGTTACGGAGGGTTATGGAGTATTTTGGGAGCATTCACATTTGCAGCATTTAGCAGACGCTCTTACCCAGAGCGACTTACAACTGATACGGTCAGAAAATCCAAGCAATTGTGGGTCAAGGGTCCTGCTCAACAACCCAACAGTGGCAGGCTGGCAGAGGCAGGATTTAAACCCTAGTCAAGAGTCCTGCACCTTAGCCACTAAGCTACCACCGTCCCATTGGATAACTGGATTGTTAGGACAGCACCAGAGGATTGTGAGAGCATCCCGGTCACTCAACATTATACGTAGAGAAACACCAGAATTGGTTTATCCAGCTCTACAGTGCCACTATTGGTCATGATATACTGTATAGCTGATCACAATTCAGTACAAATTCAAACAATTGGGTTGTTGGTGTGTCTCAGTGAGTAATATTCAAGGTTGGAAGTTCAAATCCCACATGTGGACCCTTGAGCAAGATAGTTAAGCTGTCGCAAGTCCAACCAAATGATGGACAGGGGTTGCGGTTGCACCTCTGGACTCAAAGCAAGTTGCTGTGTTAGTGAGCTAGTACCTTACAGTAAGTTGTAATAAAGTTATTAGTGCTCTATATATTATGTACTACTAGCATAGGACTAGCAGATAGGTCACCAATTGGAGTACAGCCCATAATTAAGGAGTTGTATTTCCAATCACTTAAACTAATCTAATTTGTTTGTTCCCAATCACCCGTCGGCACGTGCCTTTAAAACTACGTTGGCTGGGACACGAAGAATTTCATGACTGCTACACAAAAGCACTCAAGAGTTCAAAATCAGGAAAGATGACGTCTAACACCATTGCAGGGCTTTGAGTACACAGACCTGCTCAAATCATGGCAAAAAATTGTTTTCAAAACAAAGCCATAAAAACTAACCTGAAGAAAAATCCGAATTGTGGTTACTTATGATCTTAAGAAAATAACGAATGGAAAGTATGTCTGTACCAGCCTCCCGCTGCTGCTGCCCCCTGCTGGACGCAAACGATCACACCGGCTTTGAAGAAACGGTTCAGGTTACACTTGTGCTAAAACGTGACTGTGGGTGAAAAAGGTTTTTACTTTGAAGCATTTTTTTTAAATTAATGCGTATTATGCGTTTTTGACTAATGAGAATTGAACCTGCAACCTTGTACCTTAACCAAATACTCTTGATCTCGAGAAAAAGTCCCTTAATCACTTAACCTATAGTAGTTAAGTTCATAAACCTTGGGATTTCTGTACATATACATTTACCGGAGCATTTACAGCTGATAAAGTCCTACAATGTACAGTCCGACAGATTTAAGGGCCTTGTCCAACGGTGGCAGTTTAGCAACACTGAGATCTATGGTCCTACTGGTTCTTTCAAATGTAAACATTTATGTCATTTAGCAGACACCCTTATCCAGAGTGACCTACAATTAATGCGTTCTTATAATCCAAGCGATTGGGGGTTTGGGAGGGGCCTTGCTCAGGGACCCAACTGTGAACCTTGGGCCTTCTGGTCCATAACCAGAGAGCGGTACCTTAACCACTAGGCCACCACAGTCCTATATCTAATACAACGAATACTTTACAGTCTTCTCAGTCTTTGCAGAATAAACTTCTACATGGGGGCTAATTAATTAGTCGTGATTAACACAATTAAACATAAGTATCATTTGACAGTAGTATTTGATGTACTGAACGATTCACACTGATCGTTTCTCCTTAAACAGATCATCACTGGGGGTTTATCATGTCTCCACTGAGAGATGTTGAGAGGAGATCAGAGTTAACCTCGAGTGCATTTTATCAGGTCACTCTGCACATGGCCAAAGTGTGCACTTTCTCTGCGTGGTTATATCTCGTTCCGCCGAGTGTCGACCGAGTTAAGGAGTGAGAGAGTGTGTGTTTTGTGTGTGAGGCCAAGAGGTCTGAGGATACGTCCCCACTGAGAGGTGAAGTGGGTGCAGTTTGAAACGAGTAAAGAAAAGGCGAGCCCGCCCTCATAATGAAAACTGCTCGTTGTGCTTCAATGAGTGTGTGTTTAAGTCTGCATGAATGTGCCAGGGTGCGAGGGGAGGACGAGGAGGACGAGGGGGAGGGGGGGGGGGGCCAGGAACGAAGGACTTCATGTTAATGAGAGAGCACTGAATGGTAAGTAAATAATATCATAATGAAGAGAGCAAATCAGGACACTCCACGTCAATCAAATCTATTTTGTATCTAATTTTACTATTACGTTAATATAATTTTAAGTAAATTATACTTTGGATCCCCATTTGGGTCTTGATCCTCACAAGGTTTCTCCCTTCTACTTTCAGGGAGTTTTTCCTTTCCACTGTCGCCCTAGGCTTGCTCAATTATGGGATTGGCCTTAAGTAATAAGATTGTAAAGCTGCTTTGAGAAAAAAAAAAAATAGCGCACCAAACAGCTTTTGTTAGTCACATGACACCTACTGACTAATAAATTAGTCGGGGGTGGGGGGGAGGGGGGTAGCACTGCTGCCTCACACCAAGAAGGTCCCGGGGTTCAATCCCAGTGGAGTCTGTGTGGGTTTACTCTGGGTAATCTGGTTTCCTTCCACAGTACAAAGACATGCATGTTAGGTTAGTAGGTGTCTCTAAGTGGCCCTTAGTGTGTGTGTGCGTGTGTGTGTGTGTGTGTGTGTGCCCCATGATGTTTTGGCATTCGTTCTAGGGTTGTTCCGCCCAGAGATTCCGGGTGGGCACCGGTTGGCCTGCAACCCCGTGTGGATTAAGCGTAAGATAATGAATGAATGAACGAATGACTCGTCTGAGGATAGCCTTACAGCTAACTTTATCTGTACTCTACGTGACTTGTGATTCTGAAGCGAGAAACGAAGCTTTCTGATGTTTTGAACCAATCGCCTCGAAATCCGGCACCTTAGCGACATCTGCTGTGCAACCTCAGGAAAATCGGTAAAACCCCATATAAATAACACACACACACAAACACACAAACACACACACAATATAAAATATAAAATATGAAATATAATTTAAAAAAATCAACTGAAACTATTGGCGGTCATCCTTGTACTTTGTAATGTTACTTTAAGTAATCCTCTTAAAAATGACCACCTCAACACCGGTTGTAAGCCTCCAAGTCGCTTTACATAGGCGCTTTGTGAATGGTAATGTCATTTAACAAAACATAAAGTTTGTAGTAAAGGATTTTTAATCAATTACAAAAACCTGTAGTTGCATTGTAAAGAAATGTTTAACAATTAGAACGTCAGTGTAAGAACAGATAAACCTTAGACCTTTCTGTTCATGAGTTTAAAATACTCGATTTAAGCTTGACCGTAGGAATATTATTATTATTCAGCTACATTATTACACAGTCGATGGAACTGCCTCTCAAAAGCAGCAACCGAGTGCGAGTCTGTTGGGGAGGGTCCGCCCATTGACTCCTGAATAGATTAAATAATGGGCAGCACATGGGAACAGGCTCTTGGCTCTCAGCAGGGGTCTGCATTGAGAGCCACTGGAACGGGGTTAATCCCCTATTCTCCCGCTCCTCCACTCAGCCGGCTGGGTTTCCCTGGCGACCTCGAAACCCGGCGTTTTGCGCCGTGATTCCCAGCCACTTTGTGAGAACACACAGTTATTAAGTGCAATATTTACCTCTTTTGATGGGCAGGCAGCCCTTTGTGTGTGCTGATTAAACTCAAGTGCTCTCTCGCTTTAAAGTCGGTAGGTGAAGTGAACCACTGCTCCCGTTCCTCTTGAAGTGGGGCTGAACCAGGTCCTCCCCCTGGTGCTGCGTCAAAAAGAGAGACGGGGCTCTTACATGTAAAAGACACCAGATTAACAAATAATCAGAGAGGGAAGAAAGTGGCTTCAAGGAGGGGTTTGATACAAACATGTCAAACATATGGTGAATAAATCAGAAGTACTGTAGTTCCTGATTCACCAACGATGTATATGAATGGGTTTTAATAGGATACAAGATCATATTCATTCAATCAGTCAAGACAAAACGTTCAGGGATTTTTGTTTTTTTTTAAATAATTCACTCGACCTCGACTCACTAGACCTGATAGCAATCAGTTTCAAACCCTCAAATATACGCGTCAAATAAAGGCTGAACTTGTGTTCTACTGAACCGCATGTTTTCCCGAACTAAAGCGTGTGTGTCGGGGTGATGTGTTTGTTGAGACAGGGGTTAGGCAAGGTTCCCTCGGGGGATCGACGTGCCCGCTTTTCTGAGACAGCATGCTGAGCTCGCGCCGCAGACAGTCGATTTTCGCCGCTTGGTTGTGGACGAGCTGCTGGAGCCTCTGCCGCTCGCCTTCCTCAGCCCGACTTCGGCCCTGGAACTGAGAAACCTGGTGCGTTCACAAAAACACACAACTGTAAGCACAACGACGCTCAGTCTTGTTAATGCCTAGTGTGTGCAAACACAATACCGTTGCCTTCTGCCTGGCATTGAGCTTGTCCTCCAGTAGATTGTGCTCAGTCAGAAGGCTGTTGATGCTGAGCAGGCGCACGGTGTGCTCTCTGGTCTCCTCTGTCACTTCCTGTCTGACAGCAGCCGCCCTCTCCTGAAAGACACACACACCTTCAATAACGACCGAGAAACGCATTTAAGGATAAGCAAGTGCACAAACCACTGTAACCTAAACTCAGGACAACTTATGGACCGTTCTATGAGTTTTAAAATGCTGTCAAACAGTTTTGATTCCAAACTACAAAAAACTCTTTAAAAGTGCCGTCCCAATTTTCCAAGTTACTACTGAAAGCCAGAGTTTTGGTCCCTAGCCTTATTTGAACATTTCAAATCAATAAGTTTAACTACTACATCTCCTCATGGCCACATGTCGAGTAGGTAAATCCTACTATTGTTTTAAAATTCATCCTAAAAATGATCAGGTTTTAACATTACAGTCGGTACTGTTTTAATAGAAATGTTACGATTTGATGTGTGTACCCATCTGAGGCCGTTGGCTAAGTACGTTATTTTCACAGAATTCTTTTTCATAAAGCTACGGGAAAGATTTTTCTTAAGCAAAGGTTTTCGTTTAAAATTGTTTTTATCTGCTCATTCAAATTGTTATGCTGAAAAAAAAGGTGAGCCAGGGCTTATTGTCTAACATCAGAAGCTGACCTCACAGATAGACGAAAGCTCTTCTATCAGAACACGTTGTGTTGGGGTGTGTGTGGGGGCGGGGCTAAGTCCATACTTATACCCATGTTTTGGATGTCATATTTGGGTGTGCACAAACTTTTGTCTATACAGTGTACGTGTGTTTGTATAGTCTACGTGAAAGATCCAATGAAACTACCATTGTGTGTGTGTGTGTGTGTGTGTGTGTGCGCGTGTGTGTACCTGCCAGATCCTGAGTTCCTGCGTGTGCTCGGCCTCTCGTAATTGACCCTGGTGCCTCATCTCTTCTAAAGTCCTGCTGCCACTCAGCGTCTGCAGTGCCTCCAGATCCACCAGCTTCCCAAATTTAATCATCATCAGCTGCTTACAGCGATCTTCCAACTCTATACACAACACACGGAGACAAGAGGAACGATCATAAGCACACTATCTGTACCAGCAAACACAACTTGAGTAATCGTTCTTACCTTGGATCTTGGACTCCATGTTGGTGAGGTCGTTACTGAGCTGGATGTGCTGTTGGCGAGCTTGTTTGTACAGCTCCCTCTGGACGCTCTTCTCCTGCTGCAGCTCCTTAATGCGCTCGTGCAGGCGCCTCAGGCATGCCACGTTCAGCACCAACGCCGCGTCCATGTTGGCGGGCACCACGCCGTTGTTCATATACTCAATCTGCATTGGGTACAGATAAACGTTTAGGCTGACGTGACGCACTAACTAACACGTGAACACTGGAAAAAAACGTGACAAGGGATGCCATGAATTACACCAGAATACCGAATCCCACAGAGCAGACAATTCAGCTGTTTTACCAGCAGATGGCGGCAGATGTTCACTTTGTATTTTATTAGCCTGTTGAATGCAACACACCTGATGTAGCCTCAATAGGACAACCACATCCAACTCGTTCAGCTTCTGCTGCTTCTCTCGGTTAAAGAGGTTCAGCTCTGCCTTTGCTGCCTTCAGATTGTCAAGCACAGTCTGCTCCTGATAGAAAGGACACACACACACACACACACACACACACACACACACACACACAAATGACTGTCTCATAATCGGACTTCAAAACAAACCCAGGGCTTGGTTTAAAGAGTCCAAGAGAGTCGATTCACCTAAAAAGCACAGAACACACACAAATATAAAAAGCAGTTTCTCTCACTTTCTTCCCTAAGGAGTCAAGATCTTTCTTAAGGTTATCAGCGTTCTTCTTCTCCTCCACCAACAGCTCGTCCAAATCCAGCCGATGCTCCCGTAGCTTCAGTGTGTTTTCAAATAGCGCCGGGTCACAGTCTTACAGAAACACACACAAACACACACACATTCGAATACGATACACTGTTTATAACTCCTAGTAGTGCGTGTGCTGATTGTAGGACACTTGCATGAGGACACTTACTTGAAGGACACACATCATCATCAAACGAGTCATCATCGCCACTCAGACTCTCCTCATCATCCTCATCATCTTCATCATCATAACCTGATACGTCATCGTCTGAATCTGCATCGCTGTCTGCTTTCACCATGACCAAACAGAGAGAATGCAAACTTCACGTACAAGCGCGCATTCCCAACAGGCCAGAGACCGCGCCCACCGAAGGTCTCACCCTCTGCACTGGTCGTCTCTTTCTTCCTCGCTCGTTTGATCTTCTTCTTAAAGACTCGCGTGAGGAAACGTTCAAACTTGCAGTTTTCTCCGAGCGACGCCTGGAAGGTGGCGTCCAGAGCTCGCTCCCTCTCCTCCAGCCTCGCCGTTTCTCTCCTCTTCAGCTCCAGCTGGTGCTGACACTCTTCCACCTTGGACTAAAACGGGAAAAATAAGGCGAGGGCTAACGAAAACGAACGTCCTGCCATCGACTCTGGCTTTAAAAGCTCACCCTGAGCTCGCTCTCCTCCTGCAGACATTTCCTGAGATTCTTCTGCAGTGTGTTCTCTCTCTTCTCAAACTCCCGGAGCAGGAGAAGCTCCTCGAACAAAGTCATGTGACGAAGGTCAGCAAGCTTCATCTGGACATCCAGAGTCAGCTTGTCGTGGCGCAGGATGCAAAGTTCAGCGTCGAAACGCCACACTGCCTGCTCCATCTGCAGGAAATAGGGGCAAGAGTGGGTGTGTAGCGATGGGAGAATATAATCACAGCAGGTAAAATCACTTTCTAATTAATGGGCCATCTTAGACTAGATATACCATTGTTAGCAACAGTATAAAGACCAAAGCATGTCACACCCGTTTCATTAAGACCCCAGAGAACTGTGAGAACTGGTGGAAAAGAGGTCTGTTCTTTAGATAAATACATAAAACAATTTTGACCAGGGGTGCCCACATTTTTGTACAAGACTATACATGCTCATTTGTGCTAAGGAGTTGCTCTATTTAATTCAAAAGGTCGAAATCACCTGGGGAACATATGCCAATTTAAAGTGACAGAACTGAGGGAAAGTTTGAGCCACATGTTTAAATTAGAAAGTCACAAAAGGAATCCACACCTGTTTTAGCAGCGAGTCCTGCAGGTAAAGGTTCTGAACCTCCTCCACATGCTCCATCTCCTTCTCCAGCTCGGTCAGCTGTTTTAGTGAGTGTGCAACCCCATCAGCACTGATGTCCGAGTGATCCAGGTGCGCGTTTCCCTCCTCTGCCTGTTTCTCCTCCTCACTGTCCTGTTGCAGCAGTTCCAGGAGGTCTCCCAGTTCCTCGTTCTTATTGTCACTGTCTGGCTGGGTCATTTTGGCCCGTAAGGCGGCGTAGCGCTGCAAGGTGGAGCGGTTGTAGAGCAGTTTCTTCTCAGGTGTCTCCTCGGGTGCCAGTGTGGGTGCGGCAGGTAGAGGGAGCCTCTTTTCTGGGGGCAGAAGGTCCTGCAGGGTCTTCAGCTGGTGCAGCTGAGAGCGGAACTGGGAGATGAGAGCCACCTTTGAGTCACGAAGAGCCAGCACACGTGCATTCATCTCGCTTTTCTTCTGGAAGGTCTGCATCAGGTACGCCAAGATAGAGGTGGGCTTGTATCGAAATGTTATTACACACAGAAATGCACTTATAAAATAGAACACAAACTAACTTGGCTATATTTAAAACTACAACTACAAACTTTATAGGTAGATATGACTAGATATGACAAAATGTCTAGAAACCCTTCCTTTTTTCTGCTGTTATTTAATATAAGAAGTCAGAGATTTGCTAAATTCTTTTCCGTCTGCCTTCTTAACCAAATCCCTTATATAATTCAAGTTTTCGGGATGTGACTATACTATTAGTATTAATAAGAAAGATTTGAAAGTGCCCCGAGGGCACGAAAATCCTAGAGGATTTACAGTTTCTAAACTGTAAACTGGTTCACACAGTCTGGACTCTTTTACCTTGCTTAGCCTCGCACTTTTCCTCTGGACCTAGACCTTTACTATTCGTGTCCTGATTCAGATTTGGGTCACCAGCCTTAAATTAGTTGGAATTCCTTACACTCGCATTTGCACAAAACATTTTAAAGAGTGAAGGCATTTTCCAGAATGTGTGAACCCTAATTCCTGTACCTTCAGTCTCAGGTTCTAACATGTGAGGTATTTTTTAAAAAAACATAAAACGAATGACTATAGGAAAAATAAAGGCAATAGAAGGAATTCTGAATTGTCTGGCGCCCTGTCCAGGGTGTACCTCTGGCTGCACCCAGTGAATTCTGGCATAGGTACCGGACAACCTGGTGACTCTGAGTAGTATAAGCAGGGGCTAAAATGGGATCCTCTAATGAAATACTGTACGATAACGAGCTGACCTGCTCCTCCAGCTGAACCAGCTGGGCGTTCTTCTTCTCCACGTTCATCGCCATCTGCTCCGGCACTGTGAAGTCTTTGGCTGTCTTCAGTTTGAAGTCGCCAACATTCTCCTGAGCCACTCGAATTGCCAGCACATCCCCCGGGTCCTCGCAGTCTTTGCTCGGTTTGGCTGCATTGCTGCGATTTATGATTAAATGTAAATACAGACATTGCTATAATCAAGTGGAGAACACACTCCTCGTTCACAACAATCGCAGGCAAATCTCAATCACTAACAAACGCAAGACTCACAGTTCTGCCCACTCTTTCTTCCTCTTTTCTATCTTGGAACGGGCTTTCTGCGCCTTCTCAGCTGCTTTGCGGAGTTTCTCTGCCTGCCTGCCTGCCAGTTTGCCACCCCCTGCCTGCGGAAGCCTTGGCTGCAGCACTGGTAAACCCTCTGACTGAACTGGAGCCAAAACACAGCTCCACCCGTTACTCACACAAAAGCCACCTCCCCCTTTGATGCCCTCTGTGTTAATGATGACTAAGGGATACGTTCCAACCTGCGATGGCGTCAGTGGTAGTGACGGTGGGGTCTGTCTGTTCATTGATATGCGGCTGCTCCTGAGCGATGGTGCCAGACTGCGTCGCTGGACTCCCCTGCTCCTTCAGCTGATGGAATTTACTGGACAGAGCCAACAGCCTGTACGTGGACACCTTATGATCGCTCCGGATCGCTGCCACCGTCACGGTGTCGCACACCACTGCATCCTGGAACCTACAGACAGAAAGGACGAGGTCATCTCTGCAGCTTTTGGCACAGCTGACATGAATCGGGGTAAATCACCTCTCCTGGAGCTTCCTCAGGCCGATGCGGTGTCTCTCCTGCTCCCAGGCTAATTCTTTCCTCACCTCTCTCACCCTCTCAGCCATCACTCTCTGTGCTTCCTCAAGAAAGCAAGGGTCCAGCTCCAGTTCCTGTTCGTAGACATCTTTCAGCCCTCACTTTTCACACAGTAGTTACAATAATTGTCCTTGGCTTATACTATACTATATATTTATGTTATATATGTGAGACATGCGTACCGAGCGCTGCAAGCGAACATGCTCGGGAAGGTCCTGGTTCTGCTGCAGCACCTCTCGGAAATTGTTTCTCAACTCAGCAAGCGTCTTGCGTCGCTCCTGCTTCCGTAGCTCAGCCTCCCGAGTCATACGATCAAACTCTAGCTTCTGCTTTGCTGTCTCTATACTGTACGCGCATAGAAACCGACACCGACTGTACAGACGTCTGAACAAACTCGCATATTACACACAGTCAGACTGAGATCTGAGGAATGTGGAGGCCAGGGCCATTCTTAAACAATAGGCAGTTCCAGGGGCAATTATTGAGGACCTGCCACCCACTGAGCATCCCTGAGAACTGTATTCAATTCCAGGGCTTTGCATACACTAGCTTACCTGTATGCAGCTGGATCCTCTATATCCAGGGCCCCTGGTTCTGTATCCAGACCGACCCGTGGTGAAGGAACACTGGCATGTCCCCTCTGTAGGGTTCCCTCGAGCTCCTCATGCTCCAGCAGGCTGAACGAGAAGATGTTACCATCTGCACCGGCGCTTAGCACGAAGCGACCATCATGGCTGACACGAACATGCCGAACTCTACCGTACTGGCTATCATGGACACCCAGAGCAAAGTAGGCCTGCATCAGGCCTGGCTCCAGATCCCCCGACTCCAGAGGATATACCCGAATACTGCCATCCTGCATACCACACAGCAGCAGCTTCCTGTCTGAGCTGGAACACAGAGAGGAGAACGAATGGGTGTGTGTGGATACACGGCAAAACAAGAATACACATTTGTGTGAGCGCGTGCGTGTGTGTGCGTGCGCGCGTGTGTGTGAGCGTGTGTGCGCATGTGTGTGTGTGTGTATACACAGAGTAACACCTGAAGCAGATGGTGATGATAGGGTTGTTATCTGTTTGGTGAACAGGTACGTAGGCGAAAGGTTCATCTTTCCCGTATGATGGATCAAAGGCCTGCTGCTCCGAAAACGTACAGTGGTACAGATAACCTGAATCGTAACCGCCCTGAGAAAAAGATCACAAAATAGATACAGGGGACAGTAAAATATTCTGAGGAAATCAGTCACTGAAAATCACTGACATAAAAAAAGGAAAGAGAAAAAGTAAATAAATGAGAACAAGATTAAGAAACCCCTACAAGAAAGCAAAACAAAAGGGTAAAGAAATAAGTAGAATGAAAAGGAGAAAAATAAAGGTTGAGTAACATTAAACAAAATATAAAACAAAAACAAAACAAAGGAGAGAGAAATGGATGGAAAGCAATGAGGAACGAAAATAAAGAAGGTCAACAAAGTTATAAAAAAAAAATGATAAAAGAATAAATAAAAAGCATTGAGAGGGTGTGGGGAAAAAGAAGAAATAACAGATACTCGCGTGAATTGGAAAAAAAAAAAAAGAAAACAGAAAATAATGAAGAGTGAAATAAAGAAAGAAGAGACAAAAAAGAATGGAAGACATAATTTAATGTTTAAAAGTTATGTTACATTTATGTTACATCTTTCAGCCCTCGCTTTTCACACATTAGCTACAATAATTGTCCTCGGCTTATACTATACTATACTATACTATACTATACTATACTATACATCTATATTTTAAGTATAGTATAGTATAGTATACATCTATATTTTATATTTATTCTAACATTTATGATACATAAATATACTGCTTGCAAAAATTAGGAGATACTACAAAATAAGATATCCCATAGAAATGCAAAGGATGTTCATTTATTACATGTGCTTAAATAAACCTTAAATAACAAACGCACACAAAAACAAATACCCAGATGACTTTGGGGTCCTGAGTTTAAGAACAAGTGCAGGTGTGGAAACATTTAGTTACTCACAAGCGAATGGAAACGCTTCAAACAGACAGCAATACAAGTATGTGTGTATGAAAGTGCCTGTGTACTTATGTACAGTTGTGTGTTTGTATAAACAGGTGTACCATCGACAGCCAGAAAGATCCAGGTTGGGTGGAGTAGAAGGCACAGTGGAGAGGACTGGGTGGATTTGGGATGAAGATGGGAGGCAGCTCCTCCTCCTCCTCCTCCTCCTCATCCTCCTGCAGCTCCTCCTCTGTAGGCTCTCGACCCTGTGCCTTTAATTTGTCCAGCTTTGCCTCTCGCTCTTTTTGCCTCTTTGCCTTCACTGCTTGTCTGCGTGCTAATTCTGCGTCCCTCTGGATCAAATAATCACTGCGTTACCTTACTCAAATATTATTACCTTCTACTTATTATCTACAACTCCATACCTGAGCATTAACCAGGGACTCTTTTGCAAAGAAGCCAATAAAATCATCTTAACTTTATTTAAGCAAGAAACAAAAGCTGCTGCTGCTGACCTTGATGCGCGATTTGACGCTGTGGAAGCAGAAATGGCTGATGGGAAGGTTCTGGAGATGATACGTACTGCCCGTGTCCCTTACACTATCTGGGTCTGGAGCCTGGATCTCCACTACTTGACCTGTGTGACAGGTCACTAATACACCGTTTCTCTTCTGTATACAAAAAAATTAGTTAGAATTAAATGAGTTATATAACTTCATATGCACTGCTCACAAAAACAATCCAAATGATTATGAAGCGATTAAAGAAAGATGCATTTGATTTAGTTTTTAAATACAAACTCAGTTATGGTGATTGGGTAGCAAGTGATATATTCATGGGGGTGAACAGAAGCATGTTAAACTGGACCAGAGTGCCCCCACATCGTGTTCAGTAGGGTGTATGATCACCCAAGAGTGCCAAAACACACGAACAGTGTTGGGCATGAACAGGATCAGATTATCCAGCAGTTCTTGTGGGATCCTCTTGGTATTCATTTCGAAACATCTCCTCATTTTTGACCATGAAACGTTGATAATCCTTGCATATTTTAACAGACCAACAAACAGGAAATTACTATTATTACTACGTGTTTTACACGTCATAACTGCTAGGAATAAATCTTAATGTACACACATCCAGAAATGATTTTTACGTTTCATTCACACTCATTTTGCATTAACATTTTTAGGATTGTCATATTCAGGTACGTTTTCTGCAACATTTGTGTTCCAGGTACAGAGAAAATCAACAAACCTAATCATCAACAGAATTTGACCTGGGATGGCCAAAGGAACTAGGAAGGTGCCCTGAGCAGTGAGGGAGCCCTTAAAGATAACTTTCCGCATACATGTCAAGTCAGCTCTGAAAATGCCTTCAACAAGTGGCTACAGGGCAACGAAGGAACCGCTGAAGGGAGATCAGTGAGTCCAGAGAAAACCCCGATCTAAGTTTATGATCATACCAAGTGCAGTGTGGGAAATCCCTAAGGCTTCAGATATACAGTGATAAAGTGACATCACAGGAGACCCCTTAAGCTTTAAGGTTTTAAAGGTCGTGAGTAAATCTGTGTGAGTTTATGTTCATGGACCTGTGTTGTACTGTCAAAATGATGAGCTCAAAAGAGGAACCAGAGAGAGGAGGAAAGAGGAAGCAGAATAATGGCATTCAGTACATATAAAAGAGACGTTACGAAATAGGACGGGATGCCAATTTAGATTTTCATAGTTTCACAAACTTCCGAGAAGTTGCACAAACTGCTAACTCATCTTTTTTGTCGGATGTATCTGGAGGACAAATCAAGCCCTAACCACCTTTTAATCGAACCACGATTTGTTCAAATGTCCTTTTAGACGTTCTCATGCGCCCCTTTGCCAGCGATTCCATCTATTTCCTAGTCCCATCCACTGCTATGTAAACCCCTTGTTAAGGGTAGTCAGCATTAACTTTTACACTCACATGTGACTGAGGGGTCCATAGTAGCCCCTTCACTGGTCCTGGGACAGTCACAAATCCAATTGGCTCATATCGGGCCCCTACTGCGAAGAAGAAGACAGTGCAGTCCACACTCTGTAAAGAAAGAAACGATGCATGAATCAGCAGGTCTACAATAAACCCACGTCCATGCTAACACCAACAATCACACACTCCTACCCCAGTAGCCATGATTTGGCCTTTACAATCATACGAGATGGCCGTCACTGCTGCATTATGGGGTTTTGAGGCCTGTTTGAGTCTGAGCTCAGCGTCTCTAGAGCGACTGTGTCCAGCAACCGCGCGCAGACTCTCAGGATTATAGAGCTCCAGCAGACGCACCACTCCATCCTCAAAGCCCACTGCCAGGACACCCTGACCACCATCCACCTACAGAGAGCAAGAGAGGGGCTCACTTTCTACCCCTAAAGAGATTAAATAAGGACAAAGACATGAGAGCCCTCACCATGATGGGGGTCCAGGTGAGGGCAGTGCCTCCCTGTGTGTAACGGGTTACTGTAAGCTCTTTCTTGGCGAGGAAGTCAAATATCCTGACAGAACCTGACAGACAGAGACACAGCCTCTCATGTTGCTATGCTGATAAGACCTAAAACCGTTTTGGTTTGTTTGTGTACGGCTTTTTACAGTCCAGTCCAACAGTGGCCATCAAGTGGCTGCTCCCAGACACGTCCATTCCCTCAATCTCCCCAGAATGGAACGAAAACAGGCACTCTGGGTCTTGAGTCTGCCAACATACGGCGGAATTAGAACAAACACAGTCTAGGACCAGATTCATGAAACTTGAACAGAAAAACCGTCAAAAAAAGTTACAAAAAATGATTCTATAAAGCACTTCTTTAAGAATATTTTTCTTAACACTTTTCTTAAGAACACTTTTAAGAGAAAGTGGTATTCTTAAAAACGTTATGTTCTTCAATCACACACGTCTTAGGCTGTAAGAGATATGTAAGCCTATACCTAAGAAAACAAGGAATACTTTCTTAGGAAATTGTTAAGGAAATAAACTGCTCACAAAAATTAGGGGATACAAAATGAAATATCCCATAATGAAATATCCCCTAATCCATCTGAGCAGTGTAATTAAGCTTTTTTCACATAATACTGTATTACACAACTTCTTACGATTTTTTGAGAATTGCATTTACCTTCTCATGAACTTTTCAATGCTTTTCTTAGGAAACTTTCGATTTATTATAGTATATAAGAGACTAGGCACTATATTTTATTTTATAAGGCTTAACTTGTGTCAAGATTTGATTATTAATATTTGAACAGACATAAGGACTGTATAAGAACTCGCCATATTGGAGAAGGACAGGTCCACTTTCCAGATTCCTCCATTAGAATCCTGCAGAACAAAATCTTTCATTAAGTTAATTACGTTAGAAAACGAATATTATCAAGAATTTCGTACCACTCGACCCAGGATGATTAAGAGTTTCGTTTTGATCAAATATGTAATGCGACACTGACTTGAGCAAACCAAATAGTAGAATCTGGGACAGTGCTCTTGACCATGGAGGACAGACTGACGTAGCGCCCGATTATCAGCTCGTTCATGGGCTCCATCTGGAACACACCGCTGTCGTCCACGGAGTCCGCTGTATCAATGGTCTCAAAATCCCAGCACTGCAACAAGACACAGGGGAAGATGGGACAATAGGTGGCCCATGTTACTGTATCTGGACTACTACTACTACAACATCAACACACAAGGTCTTCTTGTTTACCACACATATTTAACATCAAATCAGAATCAATAGCTATTGAGCATAAGAGGCTAAAGTTTTATGTTTAAACCAAAAGCAAAACCAGCAGCTCACAGTCAGGTGACTCACCCTGACCGCTCCATCTGCCCCGATGCTCATCAGCTCTCCTTCATCCAGAGCAAACTGACAGATTGGCCCAGCATGGCAGGTGTGGCCCTCTTTCCGACAGATCTCAACCTTTATCAAACCTCCTTCCCACAACAGCATGTTCCCCCATTCTGATCCCGAAAGCACCTGAAGAGGGAGAGTTTATTTTCTTCTGCGAAATTACCTTCCATGTTCTAGACGTAATATATTCAGGATCTATCTCTATTGCTCACAAACGTAATATCTCTGTCATGTAATTTTATCCATCCATCCATTATCTTCCACCTAATCCACACTTGGTCAGTTCAGTTCAGTTCAAATTCCGGTGCCCACCCAGGTGGAAGGGCAGGACAACCCTAAATGAGGCACCAATCCATTGTAGGATTGAAACACACAGTCCCGCACACAGTCACGCACTAAGGGCCTCTTCAGAGACACCAATTAACAAAACACACATGTCTTTGAACTCAAAGTATACCCACAGAGACACGGGGAGGACGTGCTGACAGAAAGGACCCAGGCCGCTCCACCCTGGGATTGAAACCTTCTTGCTGCGAGGCAGTGAGGCAGTGAGCCACCATGCTGCCCCATTTAATTGAATTCTTACATGTAATATCTAGGCCAGGGTCTCTGTCCTAATAAAGTTTGTTTCCAGTATGGATGCTTTGTTTTTTGCCAAATGACTAAATGTTAAAAGGTAAATCACGCCCGTATGTGGGTCACAACAAACCTTGCCATCAGGAAGCTCAACGTATCCCTCTATATCTGTCAGCGCTGTCTTTCCAAACCTTCCCAGTATGCCCTGCAACTTCAGACCAGTGAAGGTATTTGCCATTTTCCAGAACCTGTCCGGAAACAAAGCTTTCCTTAAAGCCTAGTCCAGACTGCATAAAGGGAGTGGGTTAATTAGCAGCTCCACACTACTGAGCATGTACTGACTTGATGTGTCCAGATCCTGAGGTGGTGAGCTGTCCCGGGTTGTCGGGAGAGAACGTGACCCGGTAGACATCCTGAGAGAAGGCCTTACAGCGCAGCATCACCTGTTCCTGCTTCCAGTCCCACACGGTCAGCATGTAATCAGGGGCACTGCCGACACTCGCCAGCAGTGTGCCCTCACGGTTAAAGTTCGCGCAGCTGTACGCCTGGCCTGTACCTCCTGTTCGATACAGGAACAAAGTCAGGGGAGCGTTAAGTGTCCTTGGGTTCAAGCAGTGTCTGTGACTCTTGTGACTCAAGAATTTAAAGTTTAACTCCTTACAACACATAATCCTGTTACCCCAACATTAAACGTTTAAATCTAGCTCTGTACTGAAAGGTAAATGAAGTTACCACACACTGTAAGTTAGTACACAGACACTACACAAGTACACAGCCATTATAACACATCCTCGTTTCTACAATGAGCAGTTGACAATCAGAATGGTTAAGCAGTTTCCAGTAAATAGACAGCAGTTAATTTAAAGTGTTGGACGTTACCCCTGAGGATGCGGTAAGGGCGCAGTGAAGGGTATTCATAAATAATGACGTTGGGCTGCACACCTTTCTCTGCCACAGCAAAATATCTCCTACTGGGATGAGGCTTCAGAGAGAAACAGGAAATAATTGCACGCAGCCGTGCAAGATCATGCTGGTCATCATCTTATTGATTAACGTTCCAAAAACGAGCCTGCTTTACAGTACCGTGATGGTTCCGATGCCTGTTCCGCTGCTGCTGCGAATGTACTGATGCACTCGAGTGTGAATGTTCAGGAGAACCAGGACATTTCCAGCTATGAAGGCCAGTGTGTGCTCGTCCAGCAGCTGCAGGTTGGCTTGTCGCCTGCAGTCATATCCATACGAATGTCTGACTTCTGATTAAGGAACTCTTTTAGGATTGTATAATAATTACTCATTTAAAGCTGGATTTAATTCTGTGGATTGGATGTGTTGCAAGTTCTATCATGGAATAAAAAGAGATTACAGTAATATACAGTAATATAGAATTATGAATTATTATTTAAATAAATAAATAAATAGTATATATATATATATATAAGAAGTAAATGTCTTACGCCTTGGTGCATGTATGTTTGATTGGCGTCTAAGGTTATTTTTGACATTAATTTACATTTGAATAAATGCAGATTTGTTCCTGCATTTTCACCCAGAGGTGCCGGGTGGGCACTGGCTGGCCCCCGACCCCGTGTGGATTAAGAGGAAGATAAGGGATGGATAAGACGTGAATGTATAGATTTAAATTGTTCGTACAAAAATACAAACAAAGATAAAAATGATAGATGTAACATGCACATTTGTTGCCAGATTGGACTGAAATGATCCCCTAGTCACAGTTCAGAGCATATACATATTTTACAGTACAAACCTGGACACTTCCCCACACACGTTACTTGTTACAGTTTATAATCCTGTTAATCCTTTAGTTAATCCCTTATCCAGAGCTACATTCCACAATTGTGGGTTGAGGGTGTTCAATGACCCTACAGTGGCAGCACAAGTAGCATTTGAACCCTAAAAACCTCTTAGGCCACCCCTCAAACTTTAAGCAACCCATGTATTAATTTTTTTAAGTAGAAGTGGCCCAAAATGTACAAAGGTTGAGGACTAAGAGGATGTGAGCTGTTGAGGTAGGATGCGAGAGTTGCAATAGATTAGGAGGGATGTTGGAGTCAGGTGTAGTGAATGCTTTAGAGCAGAGCTCCTCGTAGTCATAATACAGATCTTCTGAGATTCTGTTCCTCTGCTTTTCCACATCCTCCTCTCCAGCACGTCCTTCATCTGTATCAACCTCGCCTGTGATAGTGAGCGTATCACCTACAGAAACAGCGATTAGTAAAGTAACAGCGGAATCCCACCACAGAGTTAGAGCAGGACAGAGTGGAGGGAAAGCGGTGTAAATACACACCTTTAACTTCAGATTCAGCTGAAATCATGGACTCAGCATGCAAAGTTGGAGTTGATGTTAAAGACGTCTCAGCCTCAGGGTCTGGATCCGTTTGTACATCTGTATAGATATGAACTGCCTGACAATCTGAAGAAACCGGACCAAATAAGAATCATTTTGCAAAACATCTGTTCTTTAAATGCCTCTCAAAAACATTAATGTTACACCACTAAATGTTTTTACAAATGCAAAAATGTAACCAATATTGGCCATTTACCCTACCAGATACGATTAGATTACTACGCATGTTTGATCGCCAGTTAACATAATCCAGTCAAATTTAATATCTAGAGAACTTACATTATTATTGCCTTCCTAGATTTGCACACAAAAGTGTCCACAACTACACTTTGTCCTGAATGGGCAATTCAATTGTCTAAGTCTAGGTTTTACCAAGGACGGATCATCTTAGCTTCGTGTGACACATTGTTCAAGCTATGGCTTGTTTTTTTTTTTGTTTGCCCCTAGAACTCAGACTTTGCATTTGGATTTCTTATACAAACGAAGACTATGGATGTGCATTAACAGTCTTTGCTCATAAATGTGCAGCTTCCTATCCAGAATTTGCCCAGTTAGGACTTTTTTCCCAGTCTGGGGATGTTGATCAGAATTTCTCTAGCCTTTGCCCAGTTTTGACTTCAAACAGACTTTGAACTTCGTTCAGTATGCTGTGGTAACTTATCTCACCTTAGTTACCAAATTATGCTTTACAAGCAGAAGCCAAACAGTCAGTCAGGCGAAATTTAAAACGCATTAATACGGCAAACATCATCTGTATTAAGGTTTCTCTAAAATGCTTTAACGTTTTATTTTTACCTTGTAAAGAAACTTCTTCAGTCATCTCATCTGACTCGTCCATTTTCGTTTGGCCTGTTGCCTGAGCAACCAGATGACGGCGGGTTTGGAATCGCAGTGCACTCTGGGAACTGAAGTCTATTTTTATAATAGCGAACGAGTGTTGTCGCGAGGGAGCTCCGGTTTGAGTCCGGCGAGCTTGGGTGGGTCGAACAGGTAAATGGTTCTGAAGCAGTTCAGTCCGGTATTTGTTTGTCATGTAGTTAGGAAATGTCTCGTTATTGGTAATATTTTAACGGGAGTAAACTCAGTTTGTTTAGCCGCAACTTCGAGGAAGTGATCAGTTTCCAACCGAATAGCAACTTAGCTTCTGTAGTGTAAAGGACCTGTACAGATACATTGATTCTATACACTGTGTAGATTAAATAACTAACAAACTTAATAAAGTAGTATACAGTCTTTAAAGTCGCGTTTGAAAAAAGTCTAAGTTACATTATACACTGCTTAAAAATAGTGTACATGTTTCATTTTGAACTTTGAATATCGCCTAACTTTGTGAGCGGTGAAGTTTGGGCACCGTTATTGAAAACTTCGACTTGGATTTGAATAAACTTTTCAGGTCCAAGCACAATCAGGCTGCCAGCATTAGACCCTCAAACAAGTCGAGACATAAGGCAACTTAATTCACAATTTCTTAGGTTGATCATTAAAAGATGATATCATAAAATGTAATTTTATGCCTTAAAATGTGTTATAAGAAAATTTCTTCTCCTCAGAGGACAGGGAACAATCACATACAATTTGCCCAAACAATAATGCATTTTTTCACACACTAGTCTCATATTTCTGTTGGTGAGTATTTATTTTTTACCACTGTGGAGAATTACATTTGAGTCACAATGGTTTGGGTTTGTTCTTCATCCCCTTTATCGCTACTTTAAAGAGAGTAAAGTTAAGTATAGTTTCCCGTATTAGACACATTGTCCCTGATTTTGTCTTATAGCCGATCCGTGCAGATGTCCTTGAGGTCTAAGGATGGCGGCCCATCCGGAGGCATCTCCTGATTTAGGTGACAAGATAAAAATCATTTATCAAATTGTAATGCTTAACTGTCAGTCCGAGCTAACGCGTCACGACTTTCACCTGGTCAGGAGCGAGGCAGTCAGTGAAGGCTCACCTGCTGGCATCACAGACGCTCCTCGTGGAGTCTTTGTACAACCTGTCGCCGCTGTTGGACAGCGCTCTGGCTGCCAGTCTGCTCTCGTCGGATAACCATCAGGCGGTAAAGGCTGAGAAGACGCCAAAGGAGAAAGCCCGCAAACTGCTCGAGATCGTTCAGTGCCAGCTCGACGAGCAGGAGGCGAGGCGCTTCGTGGAGTGTCTGAGAGAATGCAAGAAGCACTACCCACGCCTACGGACCTGGCTGCAGACAGAAGCAGGTGTGCTTTTCTTCATACGTGCTCCGAGCTTAAGGATTAAGGACTATTGCTGTGATATTCATGACTTTCTTCTCTACTTACAGACATCTCACGTGGACCTACAGGTTTGTTCCTCTCTCTATGCTCATACTAAGCTGTGTAAAACAGTACGACGAGACGGACGTCTAAACTCGCTGCTTCTCTCCGCTGTTAGAGCTCCAGGTCCAGGCCCAGTTCTCTTGTCTGTGTAACCGCCTGGGATCGTCCGTGCTGCCCGTCTCTCTTGCGCTTTTTTCCAACAGCACCCTGACACAGTTCGATCTGGAGCAGGTCCAAGCAGCACCAACGCCCACCCAGCAGACCCAGACCCTGCTGTCTATCTGCCTTTCAAAAGGAGAGACAGCCTGCAGGAACTTCTATTCAGCTCTGAGCAGCGAAGACTCTCATTTAGCAGAGGAAATGAATAGTAAGAGGATCACGAAGCCATTATTCATCTCCGATCGTTGTCATGTCCCAGCTCCAGAGAGCCGGGTTGTATCCTGTCTGTGTGCGTTTCCTTTCATATTATTAAACCATGCCGTTAGTTAACCCACATAGATTTCGATTTTTTAAAATCACTTATTAAGCCTGCTTTTTATTATCACGAGGCGCAGGCATAAGCATGCCATGTCCTACACAGGGTTGGTTGGTAGCTATTGCAGGGACAGGTCCTCCACTGTACCTACCATCTCTCAGTCACAGCCAGTCATGTCTGCATGTGTCACCTGACCTGGCCAGGAAGCACCGCTGGGACTCGTAACGTCTGTCTGCTTCCATGACGACTAAGGTTCGAGTCAGGTGTCACACAAATGATTGGCTGCGTCTTAAGGGAGGGCCAGGTGAACAGGAGTTGCAAGTGGCACACTAGGCAGTTCAATGCCCTTCCAGTCCAGGGGCACATAAAGGGAAGTTAGCTACTTGTTATAGAAAACAGAAAAAAAAAAACAATAAACCATCTGACTGACTCACGCTGATTTTCCAGTCAGTACTTTTGCGGAGGGGGTGATTCTGCATTCTGGTAACTCTGGAGCTGTAGCCATGCCAGTAGAAGAGACGAGAGACACGGCCACAGAAGGTCGGCCCTTCTCAGGTAAGCATGCGAGATTGCATTGACTCAGGAGGCTACACACAGCTTCAGTTGCATTTACCTACAAAGTTGACTTTCTCAGGAGTGGTGCAGCAGGTGAGGGCTCAGCTGGGTGTGCCTTCCGAAAATGAGGCCAGGCTGAACGTGTGCGAGCTGGGCGTGGAAGTGGGGCTGTCGCGTCGTACCGTCAGGGACTGTCTCCTGGAGGGGGTGAACATGGAGGACGCAGCCCAGCTAGAGGCGCTGGTGAAAACGTTCATGGAAAAGACGCAGGATGCAGAACGGCTCCTGAGCAGGACGGGAGAGGTAGAAATTCAAAGTAGGTGTTTGCATGAAAGGAAATGTCTCCATTAACAAGCAGTGGCCCAAAAACAGGTTTGCCGGGCACGTTTACTTTTTCAGAACGTCCCAGCATCAGTGATGTTTCCAACACTTGTAACACTCGCATGCAGCCACCATACTCTTTGGTGTGTGTGTGTGTGTTGTTTTTAAATAGGTGGATCCATTTTGAGGTTGCATTTCCACCAAATGTTCCAATTTCGTATTAAAAAAAAGAAGCCGTTTGTGCTCTGCGGTGTAAAATCTAAACCTGATCCATCTAAATTAACCATGTACCTCAGTAGTCATCACATATTATTGGATTCATTATGTGTCTATCAAGGCAATATTGTAGTATCTGCTTGGTAAACATGTTGGGTTGCCATATCAGCATTTTAAGCACACATCATGAAATACATTCTTTAGATCTCCCTGTTAAAGTAGATTGTGGAGATAACAGCCGGCATCGCTCTCAAAATTGCTCTTCAATTTCGATTTTGTTTGAATGCCTGATTGATTCTGAGGCAGTTGTATTATTTAAACATTGTTATTCATTATGATTTACAGGGTTCCAGCTGTCTGAAAGAGGCTGCTTGTTGCTAAAGCTTCTACAGGAGGCTGAATCTTTGTGCAGCACAAGTCCTGACCACCTGGACATCAGTAATTACCTGTGCAATCAGGGTGACCAATCCATTGTTTGGACCATCTTCAGGTTCCTGCTGTGTGACTGCCTGGCTGAAGCCGTACAGGAACCTGATGTGAAGTCCGGCAGCACCCTGGCTGAAATGCTGCAGCAGCTGCAGGACAACGCATGGGTGGAGCCGGTGCTGTTGCAGGAACTGGAGGAGTGCTGGAGTGAAGGAGCTAAGGACCTGATCCAGAGCATTTTGGTTTTGGCTCAGATTGTGAGGGACCTACACCCACTTGAGGATCGCCTTCGCGTGTCAAAGCCCATTCAGGGTTTGCATTCCTGCAGGCCTGGCAGGCTTCACAGGGTCACGTCTTTTCAGGGCATTCCTGCCCGGATCATCCGCAAATCCCTGAGCGGTATGTCCTCTCCTCGGGACGAGACACTCCGCGCTCAGCAATACAGACAAGTGTGTGTGACCGTGGCCCGGCTTTTAGATCATCAGAGGGCTAAAGATCTTGCAAATGCACCGGACGTGAAAGTGGTTCAGCACATCCACCACATCCTCTCCAGACCAGATTTTAACTCGGAAGCATTCGATGCAGGGCTTCGTCTCCGCTTGCTGCTGATCACAGAGTTTAATCCTGCACAGCTAGGCCTGGGTCCTCTCATGGAGCTGCACCAGGAGACCCTCGCAGACCTGCAGCGCTACCTTCAACCAAGCGATCGTCACAACTTCCAGTTTGTTCTGGAATCCGTCCAGATGCTCGGACAGCCACGGCTAATACTGGTTAAGAGCATGAGGGGGCTGGTCGCCATTGACAACGGCTTCGAGGAAGCCTTCATGTTTAAAACGACTCATCCGGCGTCATTTCTGGTGCGTCTGCACTGCATCGGCTACGAAGAAGGCAAAGGCAGGATCACAGGTTGCATGCCGCGTTGTGTTCTCACGTCTCAGTTGGGAGAGGAAGGATTGAAAGCTGTGTGCCAGTTAGGGACCGTATTAGCAGAGAAAGATGATAAGCTGTGGATTAGAGAAGGAGAAAGCGGGTGGTGGGAGAAACTGATATTAATAGCCAAAAGATATTCGGGACATATTCAGGACTTTAGTTGCTGCTTTAAAGTAATACCCTCAGAGACAGAGTGCACAGTCAAGTTTATATACAGGGACGGGAGGCTGCAGGCGACGGCGCAGAGAGGCTGCGAGGTGCTATGAATCCGACTTTTACTCTCACTATTAATATTTGCAAGAATTCGATCCGAACGTTCACCTGCATTTGAGGGAATAGTCCTAGTCTTTTAATATAACTGCTGTTCACCATAATCACCAGACAAGAAATGCTGTATGTTTATTAGAACTAAGAAATAAATAATATGTTTTATACGACAAAAACAGTCTCTCTGTTTGTTTGGGAGACTCTAGACCTAGAATTTAAACTTGGGTAACTATGGCGTTGGCCACTGCACCATTTGAGGACCACACTTTTTATATTTGATCTTTTTCACAATGTAATTCTGCGTTTTCATAATCAACAGAGAAGGGCTTGGCGCTGTTGCAGCACCACTGGAGGGTTCTCCAGACCATCTTGACCTCCCTCAGACACTCCTTTTTTCAAAGGGCCATTGTCAAAAAGAATTGGGAACCAGACTTAGAAAGACTGGGAGTGGAGGGAGAACAAATATCCGTGTTTATCTTTGTCCCGTACCAAGTAAAGAAATGACCAGAATCGTACTAATAATAGAAAAAATACATTAATCTCAACTTCAATATCAGCTTTGGTATGATTTAAATGTAGAATTCAGATCTTGGGAGTGCTGGATTTCTGATCGTTTTACCTGTAAAACACTGATGGTCACTGATTCAAATACTGTATAAAATATCAAGCTCGAACCTCAGGGAGTTTCCTGAACAGTTAATGCTGACGATAAAAATGCTGAATCAATTCCAATGCAGGCTGTTCTGGGATCAAACCTGTGCAAACTGTTTCTTCATATCCTGTTACGAGATTGTGAAATACAGTTCTACAACCATGCATTTCATAAAGTGGAAGTGTTCGTAGTTTTTTGTGTGTGAGTCTGAAGGAGAACCAACGGCAACAGATCTAACATTGAACTATCAGCCAATTTTCTTGTAACTTGCCACATAATTTGCGATATAGAGTCGACTTTTCGGATGACAAATTTCACTTCTACAAAACCTGGAATCTTTTCTTCAGTGTTACTGAATATCAGGAAATCAATTGCTCTATACACACAGTACTGCCACTTTGAATATGTTTAGATAAAATTTATTACATATGTGCAATATTAAAACCTAAAAGAGTATCTTTAATGTGTACATGGTCCAGTCCTGTCCTTATCCAGCAGCAGTTTGAACTATCGGATGTGAGCAGACAGAGCAAACCAGCCTTGCCCTTTCAGTTCATCCACCTGCACAGAACATAAACATGGTATGTCACACAGTAGAACCTCCATTGTTTGAACACCTGATCAGCTAAGGCATATTGATTAGAATTACATCCAGATAAGCAGTAATCATAAATCATAAACAAAAGGCCCTAATCGAACCGGATTTTATTGTGATTTTTACACTCAGTGAGAAAACTTTTAATAGGTTGTAGAATCTATGAAATCACAGATAACTGAGTGACCAGTACTTCCAGGAAACGAAAGTTATACATTGTTCATATTTAAATACAGGAGCCCAGGGGGTGTCCAATATGCTAGTGGGGTACAAAACCAAGTGGTGCTTTCCAGCCAGGTTGGGTGTCACGTGCAGACACATTTGGCTGGGTCTTATAAATATGTTACCATTGAGAGGGGGGGGATCAGCCTCTGGTTCATTTCACATGTAGGGTGGAATGTTAAATAAAAAGTAATTGATATATATATTTTTTATTTTTATTTTTAAATCACTGCAAGCAATATCTTTTCTTTTCCTCTTCTTCACTAATGTCCGAGTCTGATGAGAGAATCAAGTCCCCACTCCAATCAAACGGTCTTCCAAATCTTCCATTTGTAAATTCAAGAATGTCTCCATTTTGGATTGATGTTCTGGAATAGTTACAGCAAATGCACTGCTCACAAACATTATGGAATATTTCTTTTCGAAATAACCCCTCATGTTTGAGAGCAGTATAGGAACAGTTTTTCCTCTGACCAAGGCAACATCTGCTTGTAAAAGATGTGCATAAGGACAGGACTGTGATGATCAGAGCACTGCTGAGTTCGGTGATAAACATGATGTGGGTCTGTCTGTAATTTCCTCATTAAAGGAGGGCGAGAAACATACAGAAATAAAATGACAAACATAGCTTTGCTAAATAAATAATCGACCTCAGGACACAGCGCAAGGGTAGTTCCGCCTGGGGAGGGTACAGGCACATTTATGGCAAATTTCAACACTAACAGGAAGACCTGCGTTGAATTTTAACCAGATGTTGGCCTGTGTGCACTTCTATCAGCAGTGGTGCAACATAGCAGCTGGAAGGTTTTTATTTGTAATATTTAATAGCTGATGATTTAGCGCAGTGGCAGGCCTATTAACCATGTCATGAGGGTGGAGTCAGCATTAGTTTTTTTTTATTGTGATGCACAGGGATATGAGAAAACCACCGAGTTTAGCATCATACCCTATTGGGGATCTTAAAGGGGTGTAAACAGGGTCTTAGACACTGAAATGCTTAAAGATAGGTTTAGCCTATGCAGTTGTGCGTTATTGTGTTTGTCTCCTGTATGAGTGTGTTTACCTGGTAGTTAGTGGTCTGTCTTTGTCCTGCCACAGTTTGTAGAGAATCAGCTTCAAGTGACCTGAACAAAAACACATACATTTGAATCCGGTTATTAGGACCAGTCGCTTATTTGGACCAAATCCTAAAGTACCGAAATAAATGCTATTATATACACGTGTAATTTTATTTGCTTATTTGGAATAAAATTCCGTTTAATTTGACCAAAGAACATGAGAGCGAATAAGAAAAAGAAGCCACAAGTCGCCACTTAGAGCGGATACAAAGCGGGTCAGAGAGATATGGGAGGA
>JAUZST010038667.1:0-27299 GCA_034779995.1 Parotocinclus haroldoi | reverse complement strand
GTGTGTGTGTGTGTGTGTGTGTGTGTGTGTGTGTGTGTGTGTGTGTGTGTGTGTGTGTGTGTATATATATATATATACATAATCATACAGAGTGATTATACTGATTGATTTAACTGATCATGTAAACAGCATACTCCAGTCTAGAAATCATATTAAGAAATCTGATATAGTGAGCTGGATTTATTCCAGTAATCGGATTTCTGTTTGAACGTAAACCAGTTATCTTATTTCAATCGGTTTTCTCAATCTGATACGCACTGATAAGCATTCAAGCTTAATTCTACTTCTAAAGGCTTTGCTTTATTTGGGCTCTGTTTCCATTGCCTTTTGTTTCTCATGGGATCAGGCAAACGGAGCAAAGTTGCCATTGAACATGTTGTGGAGACTCTGAAATGCAGAACATTGTCAAGAATATTTGGAATTTCATCATTTAATATTAAAGCTTGCAGTTTACATCACTTTTTTTTAGAATATTAAGGGGTTCCAGGGTAGAAATCCGATTATTACCCGACTCATGAAAACCAGCTTTTTCATGATCTGATAATGCATGTGTAGATATCTGATTGAATAAGGGAAGGTCAAAACTGTTGGGTCACTGAGAAGTAAACTAGTGACTAGTGCTGAGTAGATTTATTATGTATTTATTAGTATAACTTTGCTGTCTTTAAATAATTGTATCATTGTGGAGTTTGCACTCTATATGATCAGAGAAGTCATAAATATTTATTTCCATTGGCTTTGGTGTTTGACTTTGTGCTGGTTTGTGCAATATAACTATAATGTGTGCTGTTTTGAGAAACAAAGCTACATCTGCGAAAACAGAGCAGTAAAAATTAAATTACTGTAGTATGTTGCAACATCACATAATTAAATAGAGTATTGTATAATGTTTCCTATTCGGATACTTGAAGAAAAGTACATATTTCAGATCTTTCTGAAAAATGACGCAAGCAGAAGTGAAAGTAAGCCATGAGAAAATACGTGGAAGTTTAAGTCATTGATATTGTTTTGACTCCAGTATTAAATACAGGTATGCAGTGGTTACCATGCTCAGCATACTTCATCCCAGTAGCATTTAACACAATTAGAAGTTAAGGTAATTAAATGCAAAGATTGGCAAAGTATCTGGCTAATGTTCTTACCCTGTATGTTCTTTTTAAGGTTCGAGGCTAAGGTTCTGGGTGGATATTCATATGGGACCATTTTTATTTGTATAAAGGAACATGTTTTGCCAAATATGGATACAGATGGCCATCGTACATACAGTTACTTGAAGACCTATAAGCATCAATTGCTGAAACGTCATCTTGGGTGTGTTGTGTGATAAATCCACATTGATGTCAGTGGATGTCTTACACCTGCAGTGACAGGGATTTTTTTTTCATGGTGCCGCCGTTCTGTGGAAGCAAGTGCAGCTGAGCTTCTCAGATGTTTGCAGTGGAGAAAGTAACGGAAAGACCTGGGAGTTATCCATTTCCTTTCAAAACGCAGTTTAGTAAAAGTAAAGGTCATGAGAAAATGATAATAGTCAGACTGTCTACTGTCTGTATAACTCAGGTCACTTAGTGGTAAGAGCCAGATGCTAGAAACAGCAGTCGCTGAGAGTCTGGGTTTGAATCGCAGGTGGGCTTGCAACAGGAAGGCGTCCATACAGAACGCAGCGATGGACTGGAGCCCTGCCCAGGGTGTACTTTTGCCTGTGTTCAGAGAATTCTTGGTTATGCACCAGTCTCTCCTCTGTGACCCACAGTGGATAAGCATGAGTAAAACAGAATGGTCTACTTTGCTTTTTGCTTACTTTAGGGCACACCCGTGATTAAATATTGCGCAATAACACAAATTTAACAGTGACTTGTTCAGGTGCTTGGTGAAGCCACAGCTCATCTGCTAAGGTTTAGTTTTGGTTTTATGACCAGAAAGTCATAATATCCAGTCCTCAGACTTTCCGAGAGCCACTGAAATGATCATAATCCTCAGCTGCGCAAAACATCACCTAAAACATAATGAAATATCCCATCATTTTTAGAATTGTTAGATCATTTATTTATCTACGTTCAGTATTGCATATCTGTGGATATGAACACTTTTAGCAGTTAATTTGAAGGTGAATGTAGGGTCAAGTGTTTTCATTAAATGGGATGACGATCAGGTGTGAGCCGGTGCTGTGTTGTATTTAAAGAACACAGGGTTCTATTAAAGTCTGATCTCTAGGATTCAGACAGTTTCATTTCGTATGGCAAATAATCCCAGGTTTTGATGTTCAGTTGATTATTTTGGCCAGCAAGTGAGTGCCCAGACTCACCCAATCTCTTTGAGTTATCATTTGGAAGTACAAAAGTGTGACAACAACCACTCTGTTACAATCTTGTTTCAACAAGAGCTCAGATAAAACGTCTGTACACACCTAATCTAGTCTGATTTACAGCTGACCCTGCAGTTTTCTTCTACACATCAGGTTCAAAAGTTTCAATCGGTTTTGACATGTGACTGTGAGTTTGGGCATGGGTGTTGGACACTAAGCACTGGCTGACTGTTAACATTCCAGTTAATTTCAGTAGCGTCTGATGGAGTTAAGGTCACGTCTGTGGAAGCAATCAAGTTATCCACTGAAGTTGGCAAGCCATTTCTTTATGGACTTGGTTTTAGGACAGCACTCCCTCCCCTTTCCTTCAAGCCCATGTGACACCGAAATAGATGTATGAGAAGGTATGGGAAACAAATACCTGCGTACTTCATACCTGTTAGCAGTGTGGATAAAATAACCTAGATCACCAGACAGAAGTGGCTGCATACTTTTGGTCATATAGTATGTGAGTATCCACATGTCAGGAACTGTGTTAGACTGTGTCCAGCATGTGGGCCAGCATGGGCCAGAATGTCCAGGGTATAAAGCCCTCTCCCAAGCTGCAAAAGTGAAATGGTGTAGAAATGCTGCAGCATAAACAGTCAAAGTCAAATCTCTACTGATCGACATTGTTACTGTCTAATTATAATAAGTACAGTGGACTAAAAAGGTACCCGTGTTGATATTATTAGGTTGATAGCATAGGTGTTGGTTCATTCCTATTTATTTGCAGTTGCAAGGGCAGTTTTGGAATCATGCTTTTGCCACCTTTGGATACTTACTGCCTGGAGTTTTGTATGTTTTCCCCAAGTCCACATGGGTTTCCTTCAGGCACTCCAGTTTCCTCCTACCTCCCATAAATGTTATTAGGAGGATTGTCTACCCTAGGGATGAGTTAGCATCAGTGAGCGCGCACTGGTTATAATTGAGATTATTTGCTCATTTTTCTATTACTAATTTACATTTTAATAATAATTTGTTATTTATTTTAAACTGATTTTGCTATGATTTAATATACATTTAGTATTTATTTAATTAACATCGGGTCCCCTGTTCAGTCTTGGTCCTCCCGAGGTTTCTTCCTACCATTTTAGGAATTGTTAGGAAATTTTGTTTTTCCTTGCCACTGTCGCCCTGGGCTTGCTCAATTTGGGATTGGCCTTTTAGATAATGTATAACTGTAAAGCTACTTTTAGACAATGTAATGTTGTAAAAAGCGCTATATAAATACAATTGAATTGAATTGAACTGGTCTTTGAAGGATTGGCATTCGGTCTCTGCAGAACGGACTCATCCACTTTTAATACTTATTTGGCATGTACCTATAATCCAGTCTAACAATATACAACTCAAAATACTATCAACAGATAGATAAAGACATTGCCCATGGTCCTAATCGTGGCAGCCCTGACAGTGACCAGGATGAAACAGTTGCTGAAGGTGGATGAGATGCGTGTGGACAGTGGTCAGCTTCTGGTTTCTGGTCATTCTCAGAACAGTCACCACAGTAGATTAAAGGATGATTACAATTCTTACAGGCATGTTCTTTATACAGGGTGTCTGTCACATAAGTCCCATCTTAATAAATGTACTACTCACCAGCCTAAGTACATGGTTAAGATTAGGTTAGGTTAGATTTATGTGAAGCACAAATAGCCCAGGTTTTATCCACATTACATTAAATGTGAGCCCCATGACATGTTAAGCTTTGCCTTACTCTATAGATACTATATAGATATCTTCATCTTACTGGATAAGACACTTAAGAATTTCTCTGCGTCAGTTTTTTTTTGGGTGAAGGACACGCCGGGTCCAGTCCGAACACATTATTTAACAAGCACGCCGACATCTGGAAAGCAATTCATCATTTAATTAAATGCTGCTGAAACCCGGCCTCTCCTTAATGAGATTAATTTCAATAATTAATGAGCTGCTGACACAAGCACCAAGCCTCATGAATAATGCAGCCACATTTTTGTCGGCTCCAGTAAGAGGGGAAAGAACCACTTTAATGCTAGAGTGCTTTTTTATATAAAGTTTCAGTTTATAATGAAACACACACGGACACACACTCAGAAACAAAGCTCAAGCATACACACAAACACAAGCATCTACACTCTCTCTCTCTCTCTCTCTCTCTCTCTCTCTCTCTCTCTCTCTCTTTCTTTTTCTCTCTCTAATGTGCCGTGGGTGTGTCTGGCTCATTCTGGTGTCCAGTTTCGCTCCGTCTTACTTCCTCCTGCCAGGCGGTACCGCTCTGAATGCACACATCAGGTTGCCATGGAAACAGCGTAGCCAAAGACAGACAGACAATGAGGTCATAGTGAGAAAAGACAAAGTGTTAATTTATTTGTTTTGAATGCATTCCTTTAAAGATCAAACCTCAAGTGAATACAACTTACATAACGTCATTGAAATATGGGTCAGTGACAAATCTGATTATTAGAATGGTTTTATGCATTTTATACAAACTCAGAGCTTTTCACTCTTTTGGTTATTGCGAGAGTTGCTGTCTACGTATTGAGCTCTTAATGTTTCAATGTCAAAGATTAATATTTTAATGATTTAGTAAATGTTCTGTACAGAGATAGTGGGTGTTAAATAAGGTGCTTAACTTCCAGGTTCAGGTTTAGAACGACAATTTCATAAACATAAACGTATAAATCCAACACGCATAGAAACTAAGATATAAAAGTTTTTTTTTAAATTTGATCTTTTTTCAACTCTTTCATTGCTTTAACTTTCTTGCAAGTCCTCACAATACTTTTTTGTGTCTGTGGTGTTCTGTTTTTTTGTGTGATCTTGTCTGTATACTAAAAAATAATTATCATATCGTATTGGTTAGGTGCACAAACCGAAATACCAGGCTCTTTCTAGGTAACAAAAGGTTTTATTTAAAAAAAGGAAATATCAAAAGGAAAAATTGGTAAAATAGCCTGGATCTTATTATACAGCAAATGAAATAGATGCTAGATGAAGATATGTGTGTCTGTGTGTGTCTGTGTTTGTGTGTGTGTGTGTGTGTGTGTGTGTGTGTGTGTGATTAATGTAGGTAAAGGTGGGGTTCTTCTTTTTCTTTTCTTTATTCTTTCAGAGTTTTTCAGACCTGCAGAAAGGAGCATTTCTGGGAGGAGACGTGTGGCATAGTCTTACACCTCCCTGGGGCTTTTTGCAATGTTTTGTGTATGTGTGTGTTTGTGTGTGTGTGTGTGTGTGTGTGTGTGTGTGTGTGCGCGCATGAGGGGGTTCGACAATGTGCTTTACATAAAAGCATGAAAAGAAAGGTATGAAGTTACAGCAGTGATAACCGTAATACTTAGAACAAGATCTTGTGGTGTGTGTGTGTGTGTGTGTGTGTGTGTGTGTGTGTGTGTGTGTGTGTGTTTGGCAGGTGGGGGTATGTGCCACATAAACACGTGTTTGACAGGTCATGTGTGATGTGTTTTTCTAGGGACTAGAGTGGGAAGACGCCTCAAAAAACCCACAACAGAACTCGTACGAATACAGTGTAAATAAAACATTGTTCCAATTATTTCTAATGTTTATCTGAGTGTTCAGGTCCTGCCCAGTCATCATCCATAGTTTCCTGGTACAGCAAGGCATACATTGTTGTGTTGAGTTTACACAAGAGGCCAAATTTCCTTGGTCAACATGGGAAATATTCGAGAATGCGCATATGAGCTGTGATAAACGTTGAAGACACTTCAACTTCCTAGGCTTTATTAAAAGCGTATAAATACTTTTAGCAGCTGTATGTGTGGGAGTTGAGTTGGTGGAATATGGGAACAGCATCAAGCGTATAATGCTCCAGTTAAATTACCTTATATTTGTTGGCTAATATCGGCTTATTTGTTATCTTTCCTCGATTTCAGGGCAATGTAGATCAAACTAATGCAGTACCATTACAAACCACTCACCCACGCCAAATATAATGCGCACATGATAATGAAACTGCCTATAGTTATGAATCTATAGGAAAGGAAATACGTTTAGACTTTGCTTATTTTTATTCATTTCTCAGGGTACCGGGTTTTGAGCTCTTCACACTGAGTTGTGTCTTTCTTGCCATAAATCTAAATGTTTTTTATTATTATTATTATTGATACTGGAGTCACTTTTGAGGTTAAATTCGTTCTTGGGAATAAACTGGGAAATCCATTTTTCTGCAGTATACGCCGTTACATGTTATGGGGTTATATCAAGCAGAAATGTTCTGTATGCTGTGGAGAATTCACATAAGCAGCTCTTGCATTGTAAATAGCTAATTCTCTTTTGTAGTCATTTCTCGGTAGGGCTTTAAATTACCTGAGTTACCACCATATGGCCAAAAGTAAGTATACACCCCTAATAATTGGTGATCTCAGTTATTTCACTCACTGCCAAAAGGATGAGGCATACAGGTATGGACTCCTCCTAGGCAAATAATGACAGTAGAATGGGTCGTTCTGAACTGTTGCTCTTCAGTGACTCTCAGCAAATAAGTTCATCAACCTTCTGCCCGTACAGCTTCTGAATCCGAACTCTCGAGGAGTTTAGTAGAGAACTTGTACTGATCGTTATCCATCAGACACCTTTGAGTTTAATTGGACCGAAAACAGTCAAAGATTATTGTCCAAAGTGATCACAAATTTAGTGGAAAGCTTCTCTGAAGAATGAAGGCTCTTATGTGAGCAATTTTTATTGTACAGCTGATACAGTTCTACTGTTTATTGATTCGGACTCAGAAGGTGGGATACAGTTCACAGTATTATACATGGAAATAAATGTATAATAAAAGTTTTTAGAATCCACAAACCTTTGTATACATAATGTACAGTTGTTAGAAATTACAGTTACTAACTACATTCTAAAACCAGGAATAATGGTTAACAGAAACATTCATGTGATTTGGGATAAGTAAACTACACTCCTGTTACATTTATTATAGTATGTTACAATAGATTTACAGTGTTTAAAAGTCACACAGCTCTAGAGATCCCTGGTTTAATGTTGACCTTGGTCTCCACTTCCTCCCACATTCCTAAGGTGTGTGTTAGGTTCACTGATCGCACCAGATTGCCCTTGGTTTGAGTGTGTCAGTCTAGTATCAGTATAACTTTGCTTCTGTTGAGAATTCCCATTGATGCTGATTTGATGATTATAAGTAAATAAACTAACATACTTTGCAGCATTAGCAGGCACCCTTATGTGGAGTGAGATACTGAGGGATAAGGACCTTCATCATGGACCTAATATTGACAGATTGGCAGTGCTGGGTATTAAACCATCAACCTTCTAGTAAATAACCCACTAAATTAAACACTAAGCCACACTCACTCAGTGTAAAATTATATGTTTAGATTAGATTTTACATTGTCAAACATTATAGGGAAGCATATTGTTTTAATAGAGGTTAAAGCATTTAAAATATGCACAGCTCTGGAATAAATTGAGAGGCCACTGCAAATTTATGAGTTTCCCTGGTTTTACTGTTTGTCAGTGCTGAATGTGTTTGAGGGAAACATAACTTTGTTTTATTCTATAAATAACTGCCACATTCCCAATACGAATGTTTATTTACAACAATGAAAACAGCATTTATTAGCTGTAAAAGACAACTAGTCAAAATACCAAAGATGAAACAAGTGTTTTCAGATCTTGATTAATCCAAATAATAATGCGAATAAAACAAGTTTATATATTTTTTAACAAAACAATGTTAATTTTATTACTCAGGAACATTCGGAACACAATATTCTATCACGACTTCTGTATATCTTGTATTTAATCAGTAAATAAGATTTAGTTGATCACCTTAAGATCAGTAGAATCACTTAGGAAGGTGGAAGGTGCAGGTAGAGGCAACATGCCATTCAGAGACATCTTTATCAGTTAGGTTACAGTCATACACACTCACTTGGAGGAAAAATCCAATAGTGAGGATGGGGATTGAAATGCCACACACACTAGCAGTCCGGATATCAGGGTTATCAGGGTTTAACTGTGTGTTTACGTACAAAATAATTTGCTAATTGTAAATGTGAAAAAACATTTTTATGTTTTTTTTAAATCAGTGAATCTATGAATCAGTGAATGTGCTTTATGAGGTGATGCTCCGTACGAGGTGTGAGGTATTGAAGTTGATTGTATGTGACAGCTGTATGGCCTGAATGGTGTGTTAGTCCTTTTAGTGCATTTTGAGTTGTACTTTTGTTTAAAAATGATCTCACCTGTCCTTCCTCCCATCATTCTACCTCCGGCTTCACAGAGCCGTCTGCATTTTTACACCGATAAACATCACAATTGTTCTTTTTCTGAACGTGTCTGTATAATAACCAATCATGTTGTGTATTTCTTGTCGGTCGCTTTGAGCATATTTGAACTTTTAATATATTCACTCAAGCCGCTTTATTGTTAAAAGTTTATTTTCAGAGTATTTATGGTGGTAAATAGCGCACAATGATGTCCTTTCTCAAGCTTTGAAGTGAAGACTGAGCCTGTAATCCAAACCACAGACTATGCACTAAATAGTATTTCAGCATAATCTGACATACTATTGACTGTGTGGTTTGGGATACAGCCTAAAACAGCCTCTATTCTGTTTGAATTTCAAACGTGCTCAGATAGTGAAGTAAATTCACTAAGACTGCACTATACAATCTCTGTTGGCTTTCCACCTGGTGCATTGAAACCAGGTATTTTCTGGAAAAAAAAGATTAAATAACGTTCAGATTGCACACATAAATTAGTACATTTTTTTTGCACATTGTGTATAATCAGTGTTGTGTTTAAGTTGTCTTACTGGCCACCTTTGGTAAATGTAAAATAATATGAACTGAAGGGAAAGGAAGTGTGATTGTGTACGTAAGTGTGCCCACTCACTCACTATCCCAAGCATGCTGAACCCCTCTTTGAACCACACGTTACATCTGAAACACACATGCTTTCACATACATGATTGTGTGTTTTTAATTAGCCGCATATAACCCCAGGCTCTGTAGTTTGTGATGGGTAACTGGTGTAAATTGAATATGAGAAGTTTATAGACGCTCTAAATTTTCGCCGTGCTTTGATCCGGCTTTTCCGTCTGCGTGAGCACATATCATCACAAAGCCTGCGATTCTCTAATGCAAGGGATAAATAGGACAAGCAACAGAAAGTGACAGGGTGAGGTGTGCGAGGAGAGAGATGAGAGGCCGAGCAAATGAACTCGATGCTCTGGCAAATTAATCCAGAACCAGAAAGGAAGGGGAAAGACATCAGAGAAAAAAGAAAGCAGGATGGGATACATTAAGAAAAAATACCTTTGCATTTATGACTGGCCAAAAACAGAGGGCTTGTGGAAGAGTCTGAATCTTTGTTCACTAGATGTCCAGTAGATACAGCCGATATACATTTGTTATGCTATTCTATTCAACATTTTATTTATCTGTTATTATTATTTACTAACTTTTACAATTACTACAAACCCCACTCTTACATTTAACATCTAAGCCACCTAAGGGGAATGGGTCGCTTTTTGAGTCTTTTGAGTCTTTTTGAGCCTCCCAAGGCTTCTTCATTACGATTTTCAGGGATTTTTTTCCTTGCCACTGTTGCCCAAGGCTTGCTCAATTTGGGATTGAATAATCTAATATTGTTGAACTGTTTTGAGTGCTATAGAACTTGACTTCAGGAATATGACGGGATTGTGGTAGCCTAGTGGTTAAGGTACTGGACTCTGGACCAGAAGGTCTATTGCCTAGGGTTCAAAGGGTGCTAAATGCCGTAAATGTAAATGACTGCTTTATCACTGACTAACATAAACAACAGCCGATACACAAAAACTGAAAGAATGAACAGCACAAAACCCAAACAACAAGCTTAACTTTAGTAAACAATGTGTACCAGTCATGCCTAAAATCATGTCGAAAAAATGCTAGGAATTTATTATGACTTGGGAAAGCTGGGGTTAATAAATGACAGTACATGAGAGGAATATAAACGGCATTATTAATAACACTTTTGGTTTCTCACTCTCTCTTTTTTACACACACACACACACACACACACACACACACACACACACACACACACACACACACACACACATGGGCATGACCTTTTCTCCCTTGTATTGCACATTAAAAACATAGCTAAAACATAAAAAAAAACGTTCTGCATAGCTTCTATGTTGCTAAGTCCTATTGATCTCAAAATGTTATTCAATTCATGTTGGAGGGGCGGCGCGGAGGCTCAGCGGGTAGCACCGCTGCTTCACAGCAAGAAGGTCCCGTGTTCAGTCCCAGGGTGGGTCCTTTCTGTGTGGAGTCTGCATGGGTTTACTCCGGGTACCCTGGTTTCCTCACACAGTACAAAGACATGCAAGTTACTTGATTACTCTAAATTGGCATTGTGTGTGTGTGTGTGTGTGTGTGTGTGTGTGTAGAAATAACGATAACTTAAAGAAGCCATGCAAACAAGCAATTCATGTTAGTATTAATTCACTAATTCACAATAGTGTGAGGACAGGGCGTATTTGTACGTACCACGTGTTCAGAGTATATAATGGAGGTCATTTTTCATTAATATAAAATATAATATTTTACGTTTCATGCCTGCTTTTCCTGGTCAGGTCACAGGGGCTTCTGAGCGTTTGCCTGGAGAACACAGTGTGCAGACACAGTCTTTTTTTTTGTTTTTTTTTTTTGTGATGCCTGGCCGGGCCAGAAGGCACTGTCTGTTTCACGGCAGCGATGCTCAAACGTCTTATATCACTGTGCCACCCGAGCAGCCCATGTATTAATGTTCTATATAAACATACATGACAGTTTGAGTTGTGTTTTCCAATCCACTAACATTTCTTCACGTCACTGTCATGTATGTGATGTTAACTGACATGGCACGAATCAGTGGTTCAAAACGTTTTATTAATGAAAAGAAATCCAGTTCTCAGATGTATGTGCAGGGTTAATTCATTTATACTTTCATTTGCTGTTTGCACAGGTACATAGGAGTTTTGGTTCAGTCCATTCAGCTAAGGATAGGAGCAGTGATGTAACATGAACAGCAGTACCTACTGTAATACTGACATCACCTAACCACCTGTGTAATCTGTTATGTGCTATAACTTTATTATTATACATGATATTCTTATATGCTTATATAGTACTTTTGTTTCTCTATCTGTTGCTGTAACTTGACAAATTTCTCCTTGTGGGGTAATAAGAGGGTGTCTTATTTTATCTTAACAGTAACACGAGCACATACAAAAGGATTTACAAAATGGCACTTTATATACTTGGGCTCACTTGACATTATTATTGTTTTAATGTATGTTTGATTTACATTTCTCTCACATCTATTACAGGTGAAGAAACCTCTCTCTGATCCTCCCACTTCAGTCTCTTCTGACAACAGGTAACAGCAAACACACACACACACACACACACACTATATATATATATATAGTGTTCCCTCCTTGCCACTTTGCAGTTCACCTTGCGCAGACTCGGTGCATATATTTTCAAAAAATATATCGCAGATTTTCTTGGTTTTTGCGGAACTTTTGCATTTTAAAAATCCCAAGATTTAGAAAAATATATTAACCATATTAATTCTAACAATAAAGGAATGTTATAAATCATACAATATTGCAATTTACAGTAAATAGCGTATTTACTCAGCGGATGAATACTCACCAAAAACGAGAAGTAAGACCAGAGCATCGGCCGCCTGATTCGCTACTTGCCGACATGACGAGTTTTTATCTGCGGTGTTGTGTTTCATGTTTGTGAAAGTTTCATTATAAACTGAATTCATTCAGGCACCCGACCATCCTGCAAGTTCCACAGCTAAAATAGTGTAGAAATACTTACATAAATATAGCGTTTACTTACTAACGTGGATTTTCGTTTATCGCGGGTGGTCCTGGAACGTAACCGCCGCCATAAACGAGAGAACACAGTATATATGTATGTATATATAATATTTATGTGTGTGTGTGTGTGTGTGTGTGTGTGTGTGTGTGTGTGTGTGTAAAATGCAGCATTACTGCATATAAAGTCATATGCAAACTCACATCAGAAGATGGTATAATGGACCTGTTTTTCCGTTGTAGTAGTGGAAGTAGGTTTATTCAATATTTAAATCTATTCTAATTAAGTCACTGCCTATTGCATATAAATTATGCACAAGACTTAAAAGGAAGTGTCTGTTAGCACTCTGTAATGACTAATGAAATGAGGAGCTCCATGATGGGCATCTCATGTTTTGCAGAGGAAGATGCAGATTGTCTGTGCACCTGCAACACGTTAGAGGAAGCAAAGCACACTTGATAATCCCACACACTTTTTCTTTGCTACAGTGACAAACAGACATTAATATTATAGATTCATGCTTTCTAAATACTTGATATTACTACCAAAATATTTAATCCGGCTACACTGCTACAACTTGTTCCAGTTCAAGCACAGTCCTTTTCTCTTCACCATGTGCTGAATTTCTTTACTCGTACTCGTACTTCATACTCGTTTTCTGGTTGCCTTCCTGTTGGAAACGCACAGACCTTTTGTAACTTCTGACTCTCAGAACTCTGACAAACTGCTTGGTTTGCTTAGCAGAAATGCTCTGACAGGAAGTGCGTTGGGGAATATGATTTGATTAGGGCAACCGGATGCATGAATGTCCTAACAGAACTCTCTTTCATTACTGTGGGTTGACTCTGTGTAATCCTGCCAATCACGTAATGTTCATGTAACGTACGGTGTTGCATGAGACGTTGATATTGTTGTGAAAGTTTGTGCTCTGGCACCACACGTTGATGTCATTTGAACATTATCATTGGAGTATATTTTTTTCAGAAACTTATCGTCATATGTGGATTTGTGTCACGTAATCAAAAGTTTAGAATGGAGCATTGTGTCAAAGCAGCTATCCAATTTTCTATTATCTAGGCCCAAGCTTCGAATTGGGTGACAGTGGAAAGGAAAATCTCCCTAAATGGAAAAAGGAAAAGGAAAAAACTTGAGAGGACCAAGACTTAAAAAAGGGGCTCAACCTCCTTGGACAGCGTAGATGTTACATGTAAAAATATAATTATATGTTATTAATATCATTATTAATTAATTTAATTAATTAAACTATACAACTAATGAATCACTTTATAGTAATTGTTTAAATAATCAGAATCAAATAAAAAGGGGAGAACATAAAAATCTGTCTAAATATAATAAAAATAAAATGATATCCGCAATCAATAATAAATCATCCGTCTGATTGAAGATAAATCATTCATTCATTCAGTCACTTCCTTATCTGCATAATCTTGAACAGGAGCGCTGGAAAGCTGGTGCTCTCAGACAGCTGCCGACGACACAGGGCACAGGGCACGAGGCAGAAACAACCACAGGCAGGTTGTCAAGCCATCGTAGGCCACACTCACGTGCACATCTGCCAAATTAGAAAAATCAGTTAACCTAATTCATGTCTTTGGACTGTGGGTGGAAACCGGAGCACCTAGAGTAAACCCACCCACCCAGACACCCACACAGACACCCAGAGGGTCGTTTTTATGTGAGGTGATGGTGCTACCCACGGAGCCAACGTACCACCCACGGAAAAACTGGAAAAAAATGGCCGTCCTCAGTCCTAACTATAGAGTCCCACTAACTAAACGTCCTTCGGAGGAGTTCCGAACTGACCTGTGATGCTGTGGTGTACTGAAGTCTGCTCATGTCACGACTAGCACCAAACAGAAATTAAGGTAATACACAGAACTGACTGGGGTGTTCCATAATTAATATGATATATAGACTATGATGAATTAAAGAGAATGAAATATTATGAAGAGTATAATAAAACACAGAATATAAAACTATAGCATATGAGACAATAGTGTATAGACATAAAATACTCTATAAAATAACATATAGAATATTCGAGTCTGCATTATTTAGTCTGGTAGTTTTTTGTGGCCTCAGCGGAAAAGTTTTGTTGGCATAGCATGCCCAGTCAGCAGGACAAAAGGAGGGCAGAGGGAGTTAATGCCCCCGATGTGGTCTAAATAACGGTGTGAGAGCTGGAACCGATGAAGAATGAACAGCTTGAGTGGACCTGGAGCCGGACATCATAAGATCAGAGTTGTTTGTTTATGTTATTCATATATGCTCACATCATGTTTATATATATATTACACCTTGGTCTTGTGCTTCTCAGTATGGGTGCCAGGACCTCACCTTGGCAGGGCGGGGTACAACCTACAGAGCTAGCCAGGCTCGTATCTTGCTTCCGGCAAGGTGAGGTCTGTCAGTCATCGAGTTGTGTTCAGTGTTGAGCACCCTGCTAAGATGCATAAAATCAAGAGTAGTTCCTATTAGGAGGCAGTGTTTTTTTTTTTTTTGGTTCATTGAAGATTCTCAGGAAGACCAGGAACATGTCTATAATGCGTAATATACGTTTATGTTTTTCTATCTATATCTAGTTCCAGTTTGAACCCCCTTTGCCTTCACAACTGCTTTAATTCTTGGTGGCATAGATTCAACAAGGGGCTGGAAATGTTTTTTTTTTTTTTATTTGAGATTTTGAGCCATACTGACATGAAAGTATGAAACTGGATTGGGGCTGGTGACTGTGGACGCAATTTGAATAAAGTGAAGTCACTGTCATGGTCATGAAACCAGTTTGAGATGATTTGAGCCATGTGATTCAGTTGGTATTAAGGGGCCCAGCGTGTGCCAAGAAAATACCTCCCACACCGTAACACCAACGCCACCAGCATGCACCGTTGATGGAACAGGATGGATCCATGCTTCTATGCTGTTTAGACCACATTCTGACCCGACCATCTGAATGCTGCAGCACAAATTGAGACTCATCAGACCAGGCAACGTTTCTCCAATCTCCTATTATCCAATTTAGTGAACCTGTGTGCACGAGTTGCCTATTCTTAGCTGGCACCCCGTGTAGTCTTCTGTTCTTCTGGCTCTTCCGCTTGTCATTTATAGACGGGTGTCGTAAATGTTTGTTACTAACATCATGCATGTTATTTAAATGCTTAACTAGATAAACCACAATCTAATGCTTGTTATCAGTGCCAAGGATATCACAACTACCACTGGGACTTCCCTTTTCATGTAAATCAAACATTTGTTTTACTTTCCATTTAGTTATTTAGCAGATACACTTTAATCCAGAGCAATTCATATAGTCAAGCAACTTGTATCATGGGAATAATTCAGTCGTACAATTTTTAGCTCCTACTTCATCTTTTCTCAGACCACATGTCCCCTGAGCGACGTAAGAGCAGGGCAACTGGTGCGATTGTCTAGAACAAGCAATTTTGTTGAGGTCAACCAACGCTTTTAAATATGCTTGTACTCTGTAGCCATATAAACATAAACATCTTCATGCTAAAAATGTAAAACAAAACCCACAATGAGACTGACAGTCTTTACAGAAGAGGTACAACTTTGTCAAAGTGAAATCTGTTGTGTTGTCACTTCGGTGTGACAGGGTCTCTACTAATGCTCCCCTTTAAAATGTAGTTCAAAGGGGTGCTCTGTAGGGCTTGGTAGTTAATCCCAAAATTCGTTCCTAGAACTGTTTGGTGGGGCTGTGGTAGCATAGCGGTTAAGGTACTGGACTATGGACCAGAAGGTCCAGGGTTCAAATCCCACCTTTGTCAAGCTACCACAGTTGGGTCCCTGAGTAAGACCCTTTACCCACAATTGCTTGGATTGTAAGACTGTATGAACTGTAAGTCGCTCTGGATAAGAACGTTTGCTAAATGAATGTAAATGAAAGCGGCTAAACTTTCTAATGTATGATAATATCTTGTATGTATAATAATGGGCTTGATCTGTTTTCAGAAATGGAAAAAGAACTGGTTCGTGCTTTATCCAGCAAGTCAGAACGGCATTGCACGGCTGGAATTTTTCGATTGCGGCGGAAGCAGCAGTGAAAAACCCAACACTAAGAAACTGGACAAAAAAATAATCCGCCTTTCCGAGTGCATCAGCATCCTTCCTTCGCTCACAGAAAGCTGCCCCAAAGAGAACATGTCCGCCTTCTGCGTGGAGACCAACGACAAGACGCACGTGTTTGCAGCTGAAAAGCACGTCACCACAGAGTGGGTGGAGAAAATGTGCGAGATTGCCTTTCAGGTAAAGAGCAGTGTTTAGTAATGTCACTCTCACAAGGCCTGTCCGTTACTGACGATGATTAAATATAATCGCCAGTGTTTATTAGGCTTGTTTCTGCACTCATTGCCCTTTCATCAGTTCCACTTACTGTATAGAAGTACTTTGTAGTTCTTTGTGGATTTGTTTCTCTACATACTTTGTTTGTTCCCTTTACTCTGTTCTCTAATTGTCAGTGCCCCACAGGACCAGCCCAGATCAGGTACTATTTGGAAGCTGGATCATTCTCAGCACTGCAATAACACTCAGTAACGCTGAGTGGGTCAGTTTTAAACACCCCAGTGTCACTACTGGACTAAAAAAAGTTCACAGAGAGTGAGTGAGCGAGAGTGAGCGAGAGTGAGCGAGAGTGAGCGAGAGTGAGCGAGAGAGAGAGAGAGAGAGAGAGTGACACAGAGAGACAGTGACACAGAGAGACACACAGAGAGAGACAGTGACACAGAGAGACAGTGACACAGAGAGACAGTGACACAGAGAGACACACAGAGAGAGACAGACACACAGAGAGACACACACACACAGATGTCTGTCTGACGTGTAGCGTATCTCTGCTTGTATGTGTGTATATTTTTTAACCTTCTATTGCTGTTACATAATGAGTTTTGCAGCTTTGGTAGCCAGGAAAGGGCTGATTATTGTTTAGTTTTTGCTTTTGTATGTACAGGTGAATATCCATTCCAGCAAGTCCATGAAATGTGAACGTATCATACACTGAGAAGTTTTAGTAAATCCAGTGGAGCTTCAGAATTTAGAACTGAATTGTTTCCCGAAAGCCTGTTTGGTCTCCAATTTGTACTATTTGGAAGCTGGATCATTCTCAGCACTGCAGTAACACTCAGTAACGCTGCTTGGGTCAGTTTTAAACACCCCAGTGTCACTACTGGACTAAAAAAAGTGTAGAGCCACCAGCATAGCATCCTCGGAGGAAGACTAACACAATCTGTACAACTACTAACACAATCTTTTACATCTACGAGGTGCAGCAATATGGTAGCTGTGTCTAATAGAGTGAGCAGTGAGTGAACACGGAGTTTAAATACTTCAGCAGCACTGCTGTGTCTGATACACTCTTACAATCACACACTAACACGCTAACACACCACCACCACCACCACCACATCCACATCAGGGTCACTGCAGAGCTGAGAAGGATCCACCACCCAAATAGTACCTGATCTGTACTGGTCCTGTGGGGGTCCTGACTATCAGAGAACACAGTAAAGAGGACAAAGAGAAAGTAGAGATACAGAAGGACTATAATTGTAGAACTATAAAGTGCTTCTATATGGTTGGTTAAACAGATAAATTGGTAAATAAGTGTAGAAACAGAAAGTTGTACCTAATAATTTGATCAGTAAGTGTATAATTAGTTGAATGTTACTAATAATAGGTATATAACTAACTTTTTATTGTCTGACTGAAATAAGATTTAAGATGCTACACTGCTCAAAGAATTAGTGGATATTTCATTATGGGACATTTCTGTTTTTACTTTTGATAACTGAGTGAATCTAAGAGACTAGACTGAACCAGACACTTTGTCTGCCAAATGAACCAGGAATGTCTGAGCAGGTTCCGGATCCATGCTGGGTATTTTCAAAGGGAAATGAGACTTTGAGCTTTTATGGGAATCAGAAAGGCAATTGCCTCTTTTGCATACTCAGCATCTCTTTTTTTATTTTTTTTTTATTTTATTTTATTTTATTTTTTTGCTTTCTAACCGCCCCCAACTCATTTCTCTGTCTCAGGGAGGGAGTGGATGCTTCACTAGTATGGACTTAAATGGACAGCAGGAGCTTCAGATGTCTGAGAACCTGATTTATTTCTCCAGAGAGGAAGGTAATAGCATGTCAAAGAAGGCTTATGCCAGAATTGATGATTCCTCCTGTTGGGTTTTTAACAAATCATTTCTGTGAGAGGGAGAGAGAGAATGTCTGTCTGACGTGTAGCGTATCTCTGCTTGTATGTGTGTATATTTTTTTAACCTTCTATTGCTGTTACATAATGAGTTTTGCAGCTTTGGTAGCCAGGAAAGGGCTGATTATTGTTTAGTTTTTGCTTTTGTATGTACAGGTGAATATCCATTCCAGCAAGTCCATGAAATGTGAACGTATCATACACTGAGAAGTTTTAGTAAATGCAGTTTAACTTCAGAATTTAGAACTGAATTGTTTCCCGAAAGCCTGTTTGGTCTCCAATTTGTCCAAAGTCCGAATTAAATTCCCGATAAGAAGTCATGCATGTAGAATTCATCTGTTCCCCACTCCCAAGTGATTGTAATTTCTAAGGCTATGTTGACAGGTCATTACATATTACATAAGCTTATCGCTGCACCAAATCATTACACATGTGAAACGAACCCACATCACCTTCACTGTCACAAGCTGAGCTGATGGCACACTGAAACTGGCAACAGAGGAGAAAGGGTGGATAGGATGGATCTACCCTCCATCCCCCCTTCTCTCTCTTAAAAAAACACAACCGTTACAGTGTCAGAAGTGTATTTTCGTTCATTCAGATTCCTGATTATTAGGGACGGATGATGTAAATGATGTGTTGAAGCACTTTTGTAGGTGGCTCTGGATAAGGATGTCTGCTAAATACCGTAAATGTAAAATCTAAATGTACCTCTACCTTTCGTAGAGTCCATGATTAATTCAGGCGGCACTGCGGCAGCGAGATGCAAACGCGTGTCTGATATCGCGCAGATGTTTCTACATAGGCTGTTCTGTATGGCGTTCAGTGAGCGTGTAAACGAGTGGACAGCTCCAGACACGCCCTGAGACTGATACATATGTACATGTTTTAAACGACGTTCCAAATCTGACTTTTTGTTCGAACTTGGAGGCAAAAAACTGAAACTGAGACAGTGTCAGAACTGGTCGAACGAAGAGACGTGTGTGTGTGTGTGTGTGTGTGTGTGTGTGTGTGTGTGTGTGTGTGTACGCTTCATTAAGCACCTCCTTGTTTCTACGCATATTGTCCATCAGTCCCATTTCCCCATACAGAAGCACTTTGCTGTTTAGCTACATACTTTGTTATTCCTCTATACTCTGTTCTCTAATGGGTCAAGACCTGACAGGACCAGCCCAGATCAGGTCCTATGTGGGTGGTGGGTCATTGTCAGCATTGTGGTGGTGGTATTAGTGTGTGCTGTGCTGATATGACTGGATCAGACACAGCAGTGCTGCTGGAGTTCTTAAATATTCATCATATCTCTTGTTGTACAGTTTGTGTTAGTCATCCTCTAATCCTTCATCTGTGCTTACAGTGTTTACATTTGCATTTATGTCATTTAGCAGACGCCCTTATCCAGAGCGACTTGCGATTCATACAGTCTTACAATCCAAGCAATTGTGGGTTAAGGTCCTTGCTCCCTTCTGTGGTAGCTTGGCAGAGGCAGACCTTCTGGTCCATAGTCCAGTACCTTAACTGCTAGGCCACCACAGTCCCACTACACCCTACTACACACACTATGCTGCCTTCAGGATGCTGGTGGCTGGATGTGTTTGGCTGGTGGACTATTTTTAGTGTAACACAGTGACACAGATGTACTTCAGCTGCAGAAACCCCAGCAGCAGAAAACAACAAAATGGTAACTCCATTGGCGCTGCTGCTTAGCCCAGTCAGATCATACTATATCGAATTCATCAGAGTTCCACCAGAACCTTATTTAACATTAAAGACGAACTTAAAAACGATCACACACCCAAGACTATTTGTACTATTTACGGCCGGTTTATGTTTTGGATGTCGTCATCTTAAAGACAAGACACAGAGACTTATCTCTCTATGGTACACAAATTGCTTACAAAAGAAGCTATGGCTGCACTCACCCAGCAGGCAAAGTGGCCCCAATCGATTTTCTCATTAAACAGAGGGATTCCTTTGGGCTGTTCGTACTATCTTTATGCCCTATAGCTGATATTCATCTGAACACTTCACACTCCTCCAGCGATGTGCTAAAGAGCCACACTTCACACGAGACGCTCTTCCCGAGATAACAGAACAGAATGCAGTCCACAGTAACAGTCACATCTTTAATGACTACATTAAAAAAGCCTTGTTATTTAGCCACAGCCACGTCTTTGGTTCTCAACCCTTTTTTTTTTTTTCCAAACTTCGCTTTGATTTTTTTTTACACTGAATCCAAGTCGTCCAGTGGCTGCTAATCTTTTAATTTTGTACCACATAGAAGTCACCCCAAATATTTATGAGCTCAAAACCTCCCTCACTGCCATCATCTTTCCTTATCAGCATGCATTTATATTACGAATGACAAGTTGGAGTGACGTAAAAGCAGCATGAATTCACTGACCGGATTTCAATATATATGAAAGTGGCCCAGATTGGAACTGAAAAGGTCCAATTCAGTTGCATTTCGGGGCTGTTAAACACTACCCCAAAAACAACATCTGTGTCACACATGACATAAAAGATTGAATTCGGGCCTCTTACCTGCTGTGTGATCATTTCCTGTATTGGTTTGGCTGCTGTCTTACCATATAAAATTATATATATATACACAGTTATATCTATCTAGATATACCATACAGTTAGGAAATTATATTATATATTAGTTTAATTTCTGTTAAATAAAGAAACTAATTCAGTAGAATGAAAAACTTTTAATGTTAAATTTATGTTTTGGCTGACTGGTTACATTTGGGGTAAATCTGTATGTATTTTTGACTTTATCATTTGCATTTAGTCAAGAGAGACTTAAAACTAAAACAGTGTTACAATCCAAGAAACTGGATTTCAGGTTCTTTCTGAAGGAGCCAACAGCCTGGAGTCTAGAGTCGAGTACTTTAACCTATGAGCAAACGCAGTCATATCACTGTGACGCTATCTCTTTACTATCAGTTTGACAATCGTCATGCAGGCTAAATTGCAAAACAGACTTCCTATAACGTACCCTGCAGTTAGGAAACTACATGATACTTCCTCTGGTCACATGTAAAGCACACAACCCTGGAAAATTGTAGCTGTTAATGTGTTTAAAGTAGGCACGTGGAAAGGCGTATCTGTCACATAGATAAACATGCTTGCATGACTTGGTTGCCTGCGACTAATCACTCAGTCATTGCTACTGCTAACGGAGACTGAATTAAAGAAAAAACGGAGCCGAGCAAAGCAAGGCCGTTCCCTGCGTTCGCCCCAGAGAGAGGGGAAAGCGGGATATCTGTATTTTTAATTGTGAAAAAGTGAAGACAACTGTACGCTCCTTTGAACAGAATGTTTTAGGGAAATGAAGGTCATGAGCACTTCTGTTTTTTATAAGGGCACCGGTGACTTCCTCAGAGAGCTGCGTCTGTCTGTGAGTGAGCGCTAACATTAAGAGGCTTGTGACTTAGAAGTCTTGCCACACTCACCATAGTCTTCGTTGCCTGAGTGTGTGAGTGTCATACGCACGGTTGTAGGTGCATTTCTTTCTTCTTATTGTGGCTCAGTTTCCCACCAGACTATAATGTTTAAACCGGTCTAAACTAAAGATAAAGCCCAACTGTGAGCTTCTTCATATCTCGTTACGCTTGTGAATCAGAATAGAGTTCTGGAGCTAAATACATTGTTGACTGACCTGACTGTATGAAATTTGTGAAACTGGATTATACATGTAGCACTAGTTTTGTATTAATCAGTAACTGTGACGTGATTACGAAAATTGAAAGTGTCTTTCGTTGCAGAAAACAGTCTAAAGTACCAGATAAGTTTTAATAAGACACTAAAAAGGAGAAATCTGTGCTCGAAATCGTTTTATTTTGCTGAAGGTGAAATCGTAACTGGGATACTTGGACAATGGTACAAATGGTACAAAAGTCTACATTATTCAAGCGTTTACTCCACCTCGCTAAACCACCTGAATTGGCTATGTGTCTTTTGTGATGTAATTGGGGACAGTTTTGTTATGTCTTGTCGTCATAAGGCAGTATTTTGCAGAATGATTCCACCAAGTTTTGCCGAGTGTGTTTACATGCTGGTACCTTCACTGGTTTATCCTGAAATTTGTCATAATCTTTATATTCTGCACACCACCTCCAATGATTAAGACTGTAAAGCTGGGGGTGTCTGTGTTTTGTCTCCTGGGGCACTTTTAGGTAGAACAATAGCTTGCTTTAGGTACTCTATCCTACCTGGCTACATGGAGCAGTGATTGTAATGTTGTCAGTGTTTTGATTTTTTTTTTTTTTTAGCAAAGTGAGTGACACTACACTGCTGACTAAGGGGTTTTGAAACAACATATTTTGTGAGCAGTATAAATAATGTATATTGTGAAGTTTTTCGATTCCATTCTGTAAAAGATCGCGTTCTGCACAGTGTTTGACTAATAAACTGCACAACTCTTTCGTATGTTACAGTCAATGAATTCTGGGTATGCATCCAACGTACAGAAGCGTCCGAGCGTTGTGGGTTTATAGGAAACTACTGGCTCAAAGCAGACGGAGAGAGCCTTATACTGAAGGATCCGAAGACCAAGAGGACCTTGCTGGTCTGGCCCTACAAACTGCTACGTCGCTACGGCAGAGACCGAGTGAGTCAGAGTTCAAAATGGATGTAGTCAGCCATTGCAGAACACAATTATACATGGGTTCAGATCATTTGTCCTACGGTGTGCCTCAACATGCACTGCTCACAAAAAATAGGGGATGTTTCATTATGGGATATTTCATAATTTTTGTGAGCATTGTTTACGGGCACCCTCATTATCAGTTTGTTGTTGAAAGAATGTTGTGGTTGTTCTTAGTCCTCGTTTTAGTAACAGATACTGTCCTGCTAAAACTGGTACTTTGGGCAGGAACTTCAGGCCACAAATGTTTCCATCATTGTTTCCTGCCATTACCATAGAAACTGGTTTGGTACAGGAAGTTGGCCTTCCTCTCTCCCTCTAGAGTGGGTGGGAGGTAGATCTGAAGTGACTTGTAACGCATCTTAAGGGTCTGAATGTAGGTCATATTGAAGTTGTAGATTAAAATGAATATCTGGCCATACAGTACTACACTGCCAGAAAATATGTACAATGCTGTGCATAGGTCTTTGACCACCATTAGTTTAGATTAGATTGTTTTAGCAATGATATAATGACCATATATAATTATTTAGCAGTGTCTTTATTAGAATACAGCCAGAAAACAGAGACAATTTGTATGCAGTATTACAAAAATGCACAAAAAAAAAACAAATCAGAAAAAAAGCTTCTATAGGCTAAAGTATTTAGTGTGAGCTTCTCTTACACCTTTTCTGAATTGGAAAAGGATGAAAAGACAAACTTATGCTAAAGCTCACAAAGATCAGTACAAAAGACAAATCTATATTTGAAACTTTTGGGTCCTGTTGTCAATACCATTGCTGAAACATCAAATCTGATGGTGGCCTAGGACCTTTGCACAGAAGTCTAAAGTGTCCTGAGCTCTTTCATTTGAGGAGAAATTTCAACAAAATATTACTTTGAATCGCATTATTATAATTCGCTATTTCTTTGGCTTTGTGCAGGTTATGTTCTCGTTTGAGGCTGGCCGCCGGTGCGAGTCCGGCCCGGGCAACTTCACCTTTGAAACAAAACAAGGAAATGAGATCTTTTTAATCGTGGAAAGTGCCATTCAGGAACAAAAGGCTCAGGCTGATGAATACCAGAGCTGTTCATCATTTGAAGGGGACAGTCCTGCTCTTCAGCAGATCCGTGCTGCGATTGCTGAGGGAAACAGTCGAGACACCGATGGTGACTCTAGCGGCAGTAAGCCTGGATCTGCAGACGGGGTCATCAGCCGAAGGGACGGAGAATGTAAGAATCTAAAGGGCCGCAGCTTGCCAGAGCCCCCAGTTCCTGTTGCTGGCACCCCGTCCCGTGGCCTTGTATTGGACGATCAAGCGAATCTGTACTCCGAGCCTGCCGACTTAGTCCGTCTACCTACTAACCTTGGGGACTGTCTTTATTCTGACCCTGTAGACAGCATCAAACCTACACCAGTGCCCATCCCACGACTCCGTCCCCTCGGAGACGAAGGTGGAGGCTCCCATACAGGCAAGAAGCCTGATCCTTTCTATGCAGATATATATGACCAAGTGTCCCATGACTTGTCCAAAAAAACAGGGGCACTGGTACTTGAAAATCGGTGCAGACGCCCTCCAGAAGGAACGCTGGCAGACCACATTTACGATGAGCCTGAGGGAATAGCGGGTCTTTCAGCAGGCCAGCTAGTCAGCTCGTTGCATGATGAGACGCGGCTAGAAAACCAACTCTGGCGAACCAGGGGACCTGAAGAGCTTCAAGGTCACGAATTGTCCAGCAACCCAACTACCGATGACTATAACGTCACAGTCTACTGTAAGACACTTCCACCCCCAGCTGCGTCCAAGCCAAAAGGTCCCAAGCCCGTTACAGCACCCAAACCGGCGAAAGTGTCCCTCCCGAGGAAAGACCTCAACCTACAGCCCCAAGGTAAATCAGGAGCTAACCTTAACAACAACAACAGCAGCAGGGATAGCTATTACAGTGGTGGACAAGGCATTCGAAACGGAGGGACTGGTAAAGGAAAAGTAGAAAAACCAGCAGAGATTTATAGTAAAGTGTCCAAACTTAAGCCTTCAGTCGCTGCCTGGCACCCCGCCATGCGACCACCAGATATCATCTACGACAACTTGGGTGATATTTGACTTGATCCTCCGTGAATGAACTCGGACAGCTTAATGTTGATATAAAGTCTGTTCATTGAAGATAATTTAGCACAAACTTTCTGGGCTTTTCCTGTTGGATAGCCCTTCTTGCTTGCCAGTGTATTACTGGTACTGCTGCAATAACTGGAAAAGCCACGCAGTGCACAGTTTAGTGTCGGAGATTAATGGCATCCTAGATAACAGACTATGGTTAATTATCAGTGAAACATGAAAACGTGACATCGAAAACACGTCTATTACACGAGTTTCCCACAGGATTTCAGATGATATGTCAGTTTTGCACATATTCTACCCATTCCTCCTTGTTTTGTCAAATAATAATGGGTCTGTGACTTGTATTTAGAGATTGTAAAGCACTTGCATATAGAAAGTGAAAACTGCTGAAGACAAGAGTGTCTGCTTTTGTCTCGCCAGTTGACCCCGAATGCCAGTTTCACCCTGGAGAAGTCAATGGTCCTAGACTCTATGGACAATCAATACATCTACACTTGTTTTGTATTGAGATTCTAAATGTAGCAACTACTAATCCTTTGCTATGTGTATGTGTGGGAGTAAGTAAAAACAGCTGTGCTGTTGATCTTATGATGGAAATAATAATAAAAGTGTTTTCAGAAGTACCTTCTGAATGTTATGCTTCCAGGAAAAGATCTTGGGGTCAAAACTTTGTTGTACGAGGCAGCGATAAGGACATGAAATCACACCAAATGCCCTTTCCTCCCACTGATCATTATTCACTTTCTTACTCTGTTGCCCCAAACAACTGCAGAGGAATGCCAGAACAGATAAAACACGATTTGACGCCTAATGAATATTAACCAGCTGTAAAAATGGGTCCGTGTTTAGTGTGGCAAGAATATTGACTAAATTACACCATGTCTGTTTGGCTCTGTTTTAAGGTACAGACTGTTCCTTGAGTGCTTTTCTCTCTCATTCACCCCTTCACACTTCTCCTTTTCGCTCTGTCCTTGTCTCCGCCTTTTCTTCCACTTTCTGATTTTTTTTTTTGTCTAAACTGGCCACCCTCTTGGCCTGCCAGAATCTAATCTATTCATCACATTGTGCCTCACTTTTTCAGTGTGCAGTTTTCCAAAACTAAAAAGCAGACCATGTTGTGTCCTTTACACATTCTTGCAATTTAAAAAAAAATCCATAAAAATATCAAACAGTCCCTGGGACTTTGTTTTTGCATATTTACGTTTATGCTTCTTGCTGCTTCCTCTGAATTCTTTCAGCATGTGGATGAATAACTCCTTAAGAGGCCATAACAGTCCCAATTTCCTCATTGAATTGGTAAAAATACTATAAGGGCAGAGTCAGATGGCCAGACTGTGATAATAATAGCCTTTATAAATTTCCATATTCATATGTCAGTGATTCACGTTTTTAAGTGGAGTTTCCAAAGAAGCCAAAAGCAAGTCATATAGACTGGATGTGTAAAATAATCTATGCTTATACAAAGCACAACACATCATCCATGTGAACATATAACACTGATTTTAACACATGCAAATCATGTCATCTCAGTTAGGATACCAGTACAGGACCAGAACTGGCCAATATTCTTCTTACCTCAGGACATCTGTAAGGCTTAATGTGCTATGGGAGTTGGTTTTGAAGTGTAAACGTACGAAATGGAGGCCCAGAGAATTAAATTGCATTTCTCGGATTGGATTCGTTCATCTGGTTGGTAAAATTAATGCAGGACGAGCGAGTTTCTAGTGGATTGTATTCTCTATAAACCTCAACATCATACAGCTGGTCTTTATTCCAGAAAAGTATATATTGTACCTATTTAAATCTAAAGTCATGCTTTATTATAGCTGTAGCTGCCAATAAAATTCCCCCTTTAATCAGCCAGCAGTACCTAGCTTTCATGTTGTTTCTATTTCTATTTCACTTATGACTCTCTGATTGAGAGTGCAATAAAGCCCTCTTATCATCCAGTCCAAATAAATAATACTCAGATGCTGCAGATAATATTTTGTGTGTGTGTGTGTGTGTGTGTGTGTGTGTGTGTGTGTGTGTGTGTGTGTGTGTGTGTGTTGGTGTGTGTTGGTGTGTGTGTGTGTGTGTTTGTGTGTGTGTGTGTGTGTATTGGTGTGTGTGTTTGTGTGTGTATTTGTGTG
>JAUZST010038657.1:0-27300 GCA_034779995.1 Parotocinclus haroldoi | reverse complement strand
TATATATATACACACACACACAAACATACGGCTGGTCCGATTAAACGAACATTCCCTATATTACAAGACGGGACGTTCTATAATTTATGTAACATATTAAATGTTTATTACACCTTTGTTGTGTGATTTACACGTCTAGCGAACGAGATCACAGGAATGCTCCCATATCTCGCTGATCCGCTTTGCATCCGCTGCGTGGTGACTTATGGCTTCTTTTTCTTATTCGCTCTCACGTTCTTTGGTCCGATTAAGCAGAATTTTTGTCCAAATAAAGGAATAAAATTACACGTATATAATAGGATTTGTTTCGGTACTTTAAGATTTGGTCCGAATAAGCGGCTGCTCCCATTAACCGGATTCGACTGTGTATATGTGTGTGTATATGTGTGTGTATATGTGTGTGTATATGTGTGTATATATGTGTGTATATATGTGTGTATTTGTATGTATATGTGTGTTTGTATGTATGTATGTATGTATGTATGTATGTATGTATGTATGTGCGGGTGTGTGAAGTAGAATTCTGTTTGTTGCGATTGTTTTATTTTCACAAAATGACTTTTTTATGACTTGTTTTTAATCTTTAGAAGACATAGTGGCAAACCCAAATAATGTGTCTTCCCTCGTGTTGGGTAAATCATCAAGTCGTTTGCTGGCTATTGGAGGTGGGGACTGCAGAGTCAACATCTGGGCTGTCAACAAAACTAACTGCATCATGGTAGGGTGCTCGCTTTGCCAAACTTGCTTTATGTCTTTAAGCAACAATAAGAACACCGACTTACATGTAAAAAAAGAGTTTTCTGCTGCCCTGTTTATTTTTTCAGCTTTTTCCGAAATGAAAGGTTCTGATTTAAAATATGACATCAAATGTTTTCACAAATTAAAAATGTTTGAATAATGGTTATAAGTCATTCAACTCAGTGAGTGGTTAGCACATTATGACTTCTGAGGCCACAAAAATTTTATCGTTAGAGTCTTTGGAAAAATGTGAATGGTAGAATGTCATCGCTGTTAGCTGAGGGGAGATTTGGGTACTGGAAGGAAGATTTTGTCTTTGTGTTTTGCCTGTAATAATTAGCATGCAAAAGTAGCATCATAAACATAGCTCTGACTCTCCCGCCACAACATTGGAATTGTACATTGGATTTTTTCTGACCTTCTGTCTACTATCACAGGTTTTCAAACCATATCATGCACACATAACTTATTATGCATACGTTTTTTTGTACAAAATCAGATATAAATGTCAGTTTTTGCGTCACTTTTACAGCCATAAAATGCTGAGGTCAGCAGTTTTCAACTGTTTAATATGCTGCCTTCCTATTAGTTCATTCAGCATTTCTTTTTTGTATCTTAATTATCTTGTTTCATGTTCAGCATATCTAAGTAATAATGTTACATTATTTCTAAAAGTAATAAGTAAAGTTGGAATAAATAGTGTTTGTGGGGGAAAAATTGACTTTTGGAAAACTGCTTGATTTGAACTGATTTTTGGATTTAGCACACTTAAATACATAAAGTCATGTTAAAATCACACGTTATCTTGTAGTCAGCAGAATTAATGTAGACCAGTGTAGTGACAGTAACAATAAAAATCCTAATAATTTATTTACTTTAAATACTTTAAAAGCCTGCTTTATCTCAGACATTGTATCTCCTTATATCTTGTAATTAATCATTTCTGTCTCCTTTCATGTGTAGAGTTTGACTGGCCACACTAGCCCTGTTGAGTGTGTCCAGTTTAGCACCTCAGAGGAGCAGGTCGTGGCTGGCTCTAAATCTGGCTCCCTGAGGGTTTGGGACCTGGAAGCTGCCAAAAGTGAGTAGGATGCTTGAAATGTAGACGTAATGCTATACAAGAATACATTTATTTCAGTACTAGATTTATACAAAATAGTCAATTTAACGTTAAATGTTATAATTTATGTTTAGTACTTCGTACTTTGATGGGTCACAAGGCTAATATCAGCTGTGTAGACTTCCACCCATTTGGCGAATACTTGGCCTCTGGTTCTTGGGATACTAACATTAAGGTGACCCATGCACTTCTTATTCATGCACACCCATCACAATGACAACTAATTAGAAATTTGTGTGGTGTATTAACTTGAAAAATAATTTTCTTACTTGCAGCTATGGGATGTGAGGAGGAAAGGCTGTGTGTTTAGATATAAGGTAAGCTCTTATGTTTAGATCTAGAAGTATGTATGATGCTTTTAATACAGTGCTCACAAGAATTAAAAAGAAGCATTTTATTTTATTTAATTAAACAAGATAATCAGAAAAGCAAATAAAGTACAAAAGTTGTTTGATTATGCAAATGAGCTACAAACTCAATTACTGTGATTCAGTAGTAAGTGACATGTTCATGGGGTGAACAGACAAAATGCCTAACTGGATAAGAGTGCCACACGTTTACTTTTGAGTAGAATGGATGATCACCCAAGACTGCCAAAACACACTGACAGTGATTTAGCATGAACATGAACAGATTGTTGAGCAGTTCTTGTGGCATCTTCTGACACTCTTGCTCAAGAATTGCTTTAGTGAAGTGCTGTGGGAAGCATTGGAAAGTTTGCCAGATGTCTTCCCAATACATCCCAAGCATGTTCAGTGGGATTCAGATCTGGAGAACTTGAAGGCCAGTCCATATTCAGTCATGACCAATCAGTGATCCTTTTTTGAATGCTGATGCCAGCCCAAACCGTTATACCACCAACACCGAAAGAGTCCCTTTCTCACATGAAACCTTGATTCTCCCGCATTGTTCATACCAGATCTGGACACAATGATTGTCAGGCTGCAAACTGACCCTTGACTTATCACAGAAGAAGACGACCACTCATCACTGGTCCAATGACGTTGCTCATCAACAATAGAACAAGTTTTTTTGATTTTTTTGTTTGCACTTGTTTAATAAAAATGATAAATACTTCTTTTTTTATTGCTTCATATACATTTTGAAATAAACTTTACTGTGATTTCATAGTCGCAGACAAATTTCCAGTGTGTGGATAAAATCTTAAGATCCAGGAGTCCAGTCGAGTCACAGTAGTGTCATCTCGATTGTTGTGTATGGTGGTCAGGATTTCAGTCTTCAGTCAAGCTTTCTTCCGTTTTGGCATTTCGACAAAATCATGTTGACAAAATGTTTAATATTATTGCAAGTCTTAAGACTTGATGTAAACATTGCCAGCAACCAATAAGAGAGCTCCTTCCAACACCAAACACGAAGCTCTAAAGAAGAAATGAGACATGGATTCTAGAGACGCTTCAGAAATCATGGTTCTCAGGGAATGTAGAGAGGGAGACGTGTAGTAAGTGGTAAGTCTGATTGATGTGACGTGCAATTTATACCATGGCAGAGTGGAAAAGAAAAAATGCTGGGCTGAAATCACCGAAGCCTTTAAAAATCCCTGGTGATGCTATGCTAAAGTAAACACTGTGTCGAATAGGGTTACTTAACGATAATTGCAGTGTTTACAACTAGCCTACCAGTGAACCGTACATTATTGAAGATTGAATTGAATTGATTTAATGTTTTTAATAAGTAAAGGTGCCCACAAATAGGCAATAATGTAGTTGTGGTTGTGTAGTTAGTGACCTTGCAACATTTCCAGTCTTCATAACCAGTGACCAGACTGCAACTAAAAATTTGTGACCAGTCGTTAGCAATGAGAGGGTGTCAGACTGTCGTCTATTAAGTCTTTTCAGGGTCTTTTTGTAAGTCATCTATTGTACGTGGATGCATTATCTGAAATGACGAAAACGAAAAAAATTATCCCAACCCCATGCACTTGGTTTATAACTCTTAGCATTATTTTAATTAGTTAATAGTTTTTCTTTTTGTTGCCAGTTGATTCAGTTATATGCCATTTATTTGTTAATAATTCCAATGAAGTTGAGATGTTGTCGGTAACATAAATAAAAACAGAATGCGATGATTTGCAAATCCTCTTCAACCCATATTCTGTTTTATACACTACAAAGTCAATATATTTAATGTTCAAACTGAAATACTTTATTGCTGCACTCATTTTTAATTTGATACCTGTATCACTTTCTAAAAAAGATGGGACAGTGGCAACAAAAGACAAAAGGAACAAAACAAAAGGAATTTTCTAACTTTCTTTTCTGCTTAGAACTTTCAGCAATTATGGCTTTAATAGTACATGATTTTAAATTTTGATAATGAGCTGCCAATGATAATAATCCACTTTAAATGGCTTTTGAGTCCATTTTAGAATTCATGAGCAATTATCAGAATGTGATCAATAAATATACCCTAGATATTTTCCCACAAAGCGATTTAATTATGTATTTGATTATTTTTGTAGTCGATTAGGTGTTTTTTAAAAAAATTTTATGCTCAGCTCAATTTTTGTCTCATCTGACCACAGCACCTTCTCCCAGTCACTCTCAGAATCACCCAGGTGTTAACTGGAAAACTTCAGACGGGCCTGCACATGTGCCTTCTTGAGCTTGGTGACTGTGGTCCTAGGTACCTTATGATCGTTATCAAGTTCCCCTGTGTAGTTGTAGAGTGATTTCTCACCTTGCTGATGATCAAGGATACTCCACAAGGTAAAAGTTTGCATGGAGATCTAGGTCAATTGACAGTCATTCTGTATTTCTTCCATTTACTTACAATGGCACCAACAGTGGTCTCCTTCTTACCCAGCGTCTTACTTATGGTTTTGTAGCCCATTCCAGCCTTGTGCAGGTCTATGATCTTGTCCCTGACATCCTTAGAAAACTCTTTGGTCTTGCCCATTTTGGAGAGGTTAGGGTGATTGAGTCTGTGGACAGGACTTTTTTATACAGATGACAATTTAAGACAGCTGTCTTTAATGCAGGTAACGAGTTGATTAGGTGCAACTAACTGGTCTATAGAAGCCAGAACACTTAATGTTTGGTAGGGGATCAAATACTTATTTCTCTCTGCAAAATGCAAATAAATGTATATGTTTAATGCAATGTAATTCTGGATTTTCTTTTAGATATTCTATATATCACTGTTAAAATAAACCTACCCTTAAAATGGTTGACTTTTCCATAAGCGGACAAACTTACTAAATGAGCAAGGGATCAAATAATTGATCCCCTAGTTAAATTTTGAAACTACTGCTGTGTCATCATTTTTATAAAATAAATGTAACAATGTTCACTGACTTCAGTGTGACTGAGAAAGATTCAGGTAAACAGGTTTCCATTCTTTGGTCAGTACAGAGGAACCTTCCCATATATTGTATGCTGTGTATTATAATATAATAATATAATATAATAATATAATATAAACTGCATGTAGTATTCAATAAATAGTTTTCTTCTTATGACCCTGAGCATAATAGTAGCTATTTTTGCAAATCAATAAAAGTCTAATGCTACACGATCTTCTCTTACACCAGCCAGCACTAATGACTGAAGTGGATGGAGCAGTTGCTGGAGACTTCTTCACTGTGCTGTGTGTGGGCCAGAGTTACACTGACGACCAGTGGATGAATATGTACTCCTTTTCCATGCTCAAGAGCTGGCTGCTTATTTATGATACAGATGGGACTTCAAATACTGAATCAGGTACAACATTAGGATGGTGAGGTTTGGCGTGGCTGGAGGGTTTCATGGGATATTCTGTTGTCGTTACTTTATTTGTGACATCTGACTCAAAATTAAGAAAACGTTAGGACAGAATTGAAAATCGGAATGGAATGGAAAAAAACATTTTGTTTCTTACATTTACTTTGAGTACATTTTCTATATTGGTGACAGGTGAGGACTGCAGGCTAGCCCAGTAGCCATACTTTTTTCTTGTGCAGCATGTGGTTTTGCATTAACTTCTTGAAAAATGCATGGACCTCCCTGGAAAAGATGATGTTTGAAGGCAGAAAATGTTGAGTGTACTTTTCTGCATTAATGTTGCTATTGCAGAAGTGTGAATGACCTTTACCAAAAGCATTGACACAACCCAATACCATGGCAGACCCTGACTTTTGGACTAGCTGATAACAGTCTGGATGATCCCTCTTGTCTATTGTCCAGAGCACATGGTATCCATTACTTTAAAAAAAATATGGAATACTGATTCGTCTGACCACAATACACGTTTCCGCTTTGTGATGGTTCGTCAGATACCTCCAAGCCCAGAGAGGTTGAATTATTTAATGATATTATGCACTATACAGGGAGAATCATATACAATCATTGTTTGATGAAAACAATTTGAAACATTCTCAATTGCACTGTCCCAATTTTTCTTGAGGTGTTTTGCAGTCCTAAATCTTTTTTTAATTCCTACTTAATGTTCATGAAATAAAAGTCAAAGTAAATGTATGAAACACTGCATTTATGTAATCTACAGTGTTTACCAGATATGTCAGGCAGCCTAAGTAGAGTTGGATGTGTGGTTAATTCCACTCTTAACAGATGGTTTGCTTAAATAACATAAGATTGGGTTTTCACTTTTACCAGCTCAGCTAAAAAGAAACCAGGTCACTCAAACATCCCAACAAGGTAAGTCAAGCTCAGCCTGAGTGATTTGAAGCCACTAACAGTAGTCACTGCCTCACTCTTGTGTGCCCAGCCCTGTTTTTGGGGAGTACACGACTAAGCTAATCTAGGGATTTAGGGATACATCTGGTTTTACATTAAGTTTTAAGCTCCTCGTTTTTCTGAAGACATAATGAACAGTCTTCAAATGAATTATGTGTTGTGATCACATGAGGGCTTTCTGAAACTCATTCTGATTCTCAAACTTTCAAGCGCCAGTGTAATTGTTTACATGAATTAGTTAATTAATCCCCATTTATGTATAAGCCTTTTATTCATCTTTTGAGCTGAAACCCTGCTCAGCTCAACTTTGTGTCACTGTGACTTTCTATAAATATATAGAATATATAGAAATATAAAAAGCAGATAAATATCAATAATCACCCAAAGCTCACTTAAGAACATATTATCTGTGTTTTTTTTTTTTGTATTGTTTTTTTTTAATCCATAACATTGCCTCTGTTATACTGTGTGGGTGCTTTTGTTAATGTTACTCCAATTAAGTACAGGGCCACAACATACAATGTAATGAGCATGGGTTAGTGTCTTTTCCTTGCATTGTATATTGTAGGAGATTATTTCACATCGAGAATACATGGTTCCCTTACAGTCTCTGCATTTCGACAAGTATTTCATCGATAACTTGTCATATACAATGGGAAATAATCCTTTTAAGTACGTTAATATGACATTTGCAGAGAAATAAATATCTAGGAGCTATGCATTTTAGTTAATGTTTTTTTCCTCCAAAAAATCAATAACACAAATCATAATCAGTAAATTATTATCCACTCCATGCACCGTTTATTTTTAACCAAGTTACTTGATTTCACAGCACAACAAATTGTCTTTTACCTTCACTTCTTGCAATTGTTGACAGCATGTTAGTAAATCTGAATGCATTTGTGTAATGTGCTTGGTTTAGTTTTCAGTAAATCTACTACGTTAGTGTAATACTAACGTTTTGTTAGCAGTTTGTTGCCAGATTTTCCATTATAACATAAGCATGATGTTGGTACTGAAGTATGCTGTACAGGCTGTCCTCTGCTTTTGGTGTAGATGACAGGTCTGAGTTGGACAGTTCAGTTATGTCCATGGTGTCAGCCACGTCCTCATCCAGCCGCCTCCTTCCACCGAAGGAGAGACTCAGAGAGAAAGCATTTGAGTACTGCCATCGGATCCTTGAACAGAGTGACCGGAGTGAGTTACTACATTTGTAATAACACCAGTGCCACACTAAGTCACTGTTCATCAATTAACTTTACTTTTTGTTTCATTTATTTCAGAGGCCATAAAGAAAATGGATGCTGAGCTACAGAAGGCGGTAAGCCACAGCACAACAGCATAATTACATAATATTAGACATCAAGCAACATAAAGTTAGTTCTCAACAATTGTGACCCCATTCATGAGATTTGTCATATTTGTTTATGTGTTATTGTAATGAGTGGATAATCTGTGAAGGCTATACTTCCTGTATGCAAAACTAAAAAAAAGTATTCTTTTGTGTGAATTAACCTTGTGTTAATAATTGTTTAGCTGCAAGTTGCACTTTCACAAGCTTGAACACTTTTGTCTACTAAAATGTGACTGTCCACCAAACCATTAACAGGACAGCAGTCTCTTGCAGTGCCAGCAGGTGTCACTGTTGCCGCTGGTCTCCTTTCCCTCAGACACAACGTGGGTGAAAGGCATGACTTATTGTTTTTGCAAATATTCACTCATTTGGAATTTGATGCCTTCAGAACGTTCCAAAAGAATTGGGACAGGGGCAACAAAACACTGGGAAAGTTAAGGGATGCCTCAAAAACACCTGTTCCACAGGTGAGTGTGATGAATGGGTATAAAGGGAGCTTCCCGAAAGACTCAGTTGTTCACATGCAAGGATGGGGCAAGGTTCACCACTTTGTGTACAACTGCATGGGCAAATAGTCCAACAGCTTACGAGCAACGTTTCTCATCATGCAATTGCAATGGATTTAGTGATCTCATCATCTACAATCCATACTATTATCAATAGATTCAGACATCTGGAGAAATCTCTGCAATTAAGTGCCAAGTTCGAAAACCAACATTGAATGCCCATCAGCTTTGATCCCTTAAGCGGCACTGCATTAAAAACCGACATGATTCTGTAAGGGCTAGATTATTATGTAGATTATTTATGTTTTCTGTTGTCCAGTGCATTGCGGAGTCAGTTGCCATAATGGATATTATCTGCAGTGAGGATCCGTCCTACGTGTACCGTGCCTTTCCCTCTATCAAAGCGTTATACAAGCGGTTGAGTCCAGACTTGGCTTTTGCGCGAACCCTGCTACCCATCGCTCAGTACTACCTCAACCACAGTGAGTGTCTTGCAAGCAGCTGTTTTTTGCTACCGTCTTGTGTTGAGTTTTGCCTTTACAGACATTTATTGGTTTGCTAGTTTCTGTAAAGTGAATGGGACTTTTAGAAATCATATTGCTGTCTGAAGATTTTGATTACCCAGTTATACACGATAGATGATTTTCAGAAACCAGCTTCTTGAGAAAGAGCATCACTGACTTGATGTGCAGTACCTATGGAGTAACTTTTAATCTTTCAATTTAGCTTTAGAGCATTTTTATTTGTAACTTTTTAAAGTCTATGTGTACTTGCACAGGTGAGACTGCTGCTGTGGATTCGGAGGCCGTCTTCTGCCAGGTGTTCGGCCGGTTCCCAGCCGAGCTCTTCAATGAGCCCATGCTGGCCTACGAGTTCATTCGTTTCTGCCTTCACAACATCAGAGTGCTGCAGGAGAACATGGCCATCTACAGGCACAGCTTTCCTAACATACTCAAGGTCACCTCTGTTCTCCACCAAGCTCACAGTAACATGCATAAAGTGATGTGCTAATGTTATCTTATGTTTTGTCCTTCAGTTTTTGGCATGGAACAGTCCAGGGCTGATCTCTGAGTACATGGAGCTGCTGCCATCTTTTTTGGCTCCTGAAACAGCGATTGAGTTACTACACTCGTTGCTAGATCTTCCCTGCCTTGCTGCTGCACTAGAGCTTCAGCACAGGTTGGCCAGTTCATGCAGCATTTACAAAATATGTCTTGGTTGGATTTACATCTGCACTTCTCTGTGGATAATGCTGCATCCTAAAAACATAATCTTTGTGGTGAAATCTCATACAGGTCAGCTTTGTATCAGTCCTCAGACCGTGCTGTTTGGGACCAGCAGGGTTTTAAGCTCACTGCTTCTCTGAATGCCTTCCGTAATCCTTCCCTCAGAGGGTTCTTTCTCTACATTCTCAGACCTGAGTCTGGCACCGGTGACACTATTGACAGGTGAAGTTTGCTTTACTGGTTGTGAATTTTGTTCAGTACTTGAAAACATGACAATATATGCCTAGGTATGCATAGTTTAACAACTGCATTACGTTGACTGAAATGGTAATTAAGTATAGTGTCATAGTCTTTGATTGTGATTGATGGGTGATTGAAACAACTGATACTTTTGTTTGACTGAAGACAAAAATGCATTGATAGTACAAACAAATACACTGAGACTCACTGAGTGAATATGAACCTGTATATGTAATTATTCGTTAAAGAGAATATAGTTAGTGCGAGGACAAATAAAGGAGTAATAATTGCAATACTTGAGACACACACACACTTACAAAGAAGAAGTTTATGCCCTATTGCTTGTAACAAATATGTAGACCAGGACACTAGTCCATTGCAGGCTACCTGAACTGCATCACTTGACCTTCACATTGCAAACCCCTCCCAGATTTGAACCCAGGCCCTCAGCAGAATGAATATCAATTATAAATAAATAAAGTAGCGTCGTCACCTACATGTGTTCCTTTTGTCCATGTGGGTTTAGTATGGGTCCTCTGGCTTCTTCCCACAGTAACCTTGTGTCTATGTTGATTATTTTGACTATTTTGATGCTAAAACATGCAAAAACATTTTGAATAAAACAAGACTTTAGATATTATTTTATAGAATACATCAGTATGGCTGTGCCATAAATGTTGAATGGGGTGAAGACATTACACATTAGATCTGAAATGGGGGAGTGTTTGGCTTTGGTTTTGCTTTCTGGATGCTCATGTTCGCGTTTCAGGTTGAGTAAGCTTCATGAGGCTCTGGAGGGAATGGCAGAGTGTCCAAGAGTGCTGCACTGTGCCCAAATTGTTCCTGTCCTCCTGCATGTCTACTTTAACACAATAACTCAGGTAATTGTCTCCACACATGCCAGAAAACTATCAGGCTATGGACAACTTTTATTTAAATACAAACCTGTCGCTCAGTTGTAATAACAAACTACTGTACTGCAGTTTACATCTCAGGTGAAGCTTATAGCATTTACAGAACCCCTAAGACAGGATTGGTGCCCTACCCAGAGTGTACATCTTCCTGCACCCAGTGAAGTTCAACACTAAGCCCTCCCTCATCACCTTGTCAAAGTTAATTGGGAGTAACTGTACACAAACTGTGTATGAAGAACAAATTCACAACCAAAATCTTGGGATGATATGAAAAATGCAAATAATAATATAAAACGCAATGTTCCTTACATTTACAACCCCAAATCTGAAAGATTTTGGGACAGTAGGGAAAATGCATATTTAAAAATACAGAATTTCTTACATTTACTTTGACATTCATTTCATTGCAGACAGTGTGAACCTGAGATCTTTCATTTCTGGTCTGCTTCATTTAATGTGTTATTAAACACCGTTGCCATACCTTTTCAGCACATTTGAAATACGTTTTGGCTCCAAGGACACCAAGCGTTTTAGTGTTTAAGGTGTTATTTTTCCTATTCTTCCTGTAACGCATCCTAATATGTGCAACAGTACAGGGTCATTGTCATTTTTTTGTCATGTTAAAATTATTCTCCCCACATTCTCTATTGGGGACAGGTCAGGATTACAGAGAGGCCGGTTCAGTACCCGTACCCTCTTCTTTCATGCAAAATCCATGCCTTTGTAATGTGTGCAGCATGTGGTTTTGTCTTGTTAAAAATGCATTCACAGCCCTTGAAACAGTGACGTCTAGAAGGCATCATATGTAGCTCTCATGTATTAATGCTGCATCACAGGCACTAGCACTCCATATCATGACAGATCCACTGACAGACATTTTACTAATAACAGTCTGGATGGTCCTTTTCACCATTGGTCCATAGCACATGGAGTCTGTTTTATCACAAATAAAGATCCCACTATATGTCCATCCTAGATGCCTCCAGGAGAAGCATTTGGACATGGTTAACGAGGTATTTTTGCAAAGTCTAGTCAGCTTCATTTCATGAGCAAAATTGGGCAGAAGATCTACAGTTTGTCAACAAATGTATAATTGAAGTGTAAGACAATATACATCATATTTTCCCTCTAAAGTGCATAATAACATTAAACAATTCAATGAATCTGGAGGAATTTCAGTATGTAAAAGTCAAGCTTAAACTTCAATTCTTCAAGCGGCACTGGATCAAGAACCATTATTTATCAATAGCTGATATAACCACATAGGTGTCAGTGCCCTTGGCAAAGGTCATTTTCACTGCTGTGGTGGCGGGGACGTCCATGCATTTTTCATAATTTTAATGCAAAACCAGATGCTAAACACATTTCTTCCACAGTCGTGTCTTTGTAGAGGCTATGGGTGCTGTACTGTGCCTGGTAGGAATGGGAGCAGTACTATTTATTTTTTTTTTTTTTCAAATACTGCAAAACCACCCCAGTGACTTCAAAAGAAACTAAGATTTAAAAAACAAAAACATGAGGGGCAGGCATTTGCTTGTCTCTGGAAGGATGCCAGTCCATGGCAGGACTAGGTAGAGGTTTCTATTGTGATGCCAAGGAAGGGACTTTTCCTTCCTTAGACTCAGCCAATCATATAGAAGTATGGCCGAAAGAAGCGTTGTGCCACCTGACTGTAGCAATTCCTGCTAAATGTGCAGAAGTGTGAAATTTGGCATTTGTATGTAGATGGCTGATGAGAAGCTAATAAATCAGCTAATACTGGTCCTACTGGAGAGGAGTAGCCTGCTGTACAGCATTGAGAACTTCAGTCCTGAAGTGCAAAGGTCAGTGACTTGTTTTCATGGTTGGATTATGTGAACATGCCTAGGCATCTAACTTGTGAATATTTCATGCAGAGTGTTTAGCACACATCTGCAAGCTTTATGCAAGCAGCACCCACAGCTGATCGTTGATCAGTACAAGGAGCTGCTGGATTTTTCCAGTGCCACAACCAACGTCTACAGTAAGGAGGACTTTTACACGCATGTGGTGAGTGTGGAGAGCATTGCCAAGCTTGTATATGTTATCTTACTTAATGCCTGTTCATATGTAATGTTGTAAATGTGTGTTTGGGGTGGACAGGTGTGGGTAATAGGGGAGTATCTATCACTTTCCTGTGACCATCGCTGCACTGTGGAGCTGATAACATCATTTTTTGAGGGACTCGAGGCAGTGTTGTTTGAAATCACACAGGTGCGCCAGTGTGCCAGCCCCTTATGCTACACTCCTCGTCTGCTCACTGTACTCATGACTGCTCTGGCTAAACTGGCATCCCGCAGTCAGGATCTCATTCCTCGGTAAGCCACACAGCTGTGACTGTTGCTAGTACTTGGCTGATTCACTGATGCTCTAGGCTTATACAGGCTATGTACACATGACCAAGCAAAGGTGGACGCTTGTCAAGTCAAGTCAAGTCAAGTCAAATGTATTTATATAGCGCTTTACAATATTATCTTAAAAGGCCAATCCCAGGTTGAGCAAGCCTAGGGAGGCAGTGGAAAGGAAAAACTCCCTGAAAGTACTATGAAGAAACTGTGGGAGGACCAAGAATCAACAGGGGACCCATCCTCCATGGACGGCCTAGATGTTAATTAGATAAATACTTAAAGGTATATTAAATGTGAAATTAGGTAAATAACAATTTAAGTCATGATCAAATCAATATTAAAATTTAAATGAGCAATAAAATAAATCAACTAAATTACAAAACATAACAGATTATAAAATGAGTCCTCAGTGAGAAATCCATTGAAGCACATCATGTCCAAATAATGGTGGGAGCTACTCTGGTGGGACTGGTTTCTGTTGATGAAGACCAGTAGAGTGATGCCAGGCCAGAAGAACATCCATATTTGTGGTGCTGGAACTGGTACTGGAACATCAGCTCTGAGAGAAATGAGATAACTTAGTTATTGATGGGTTAGGAGCACAGAGTTTATTATCCATTACTGATGCAGCATGAAAACTCCTCTAAATCTAACAAAAAACCTGAGTAAATAAGAATGTTTTTAGCCTAGACTTAAAATTTGGAGAGTGTCTGAATCTCTTATTAAAGTGGGAAGTTTATTCCATAGCTGGGGGGGCAAATATGAGAAAGCTTTTCCCCCTGCAGTGACTTTTTAAATTCTAGGTACTGAAAGAAGTCCTGCTCCCTGTGAATGAAGTAGACGAGCTGGATTGTAAGATTGTAAAAGTTCACTCAGATAATGTGGGGCCAGACCATGTAGAGCTTTATATGTAACAAGAAGTATTTTATAATCAATGCAGAATTTTACTGGTAACCAGTGTAGAGACGACAGAACAGGACTGATATGATCAAATTTCTCATAGTTCTAGTTATAGTTCTAGTTATGAATCGAGCTGCTGCATTCTGCTGCTACTACTATTTACTAGAGCATCCAGAGAGTAAAGCATTACAGTAATCCAGTCTCAAGGTTATAAATGCATGAACTAGTTTCTCAGCATCTTGAAAGGAAATTATATTTCTAAGTTTAGCAATGTTACGTATCTGAAAGAAAGGAATTCTTGTGATGTTAATGTGAACGTCAAGGGAGAGATCTGAATCAAATGTAACACCTAAGTTTTTTACAGTTGGACTTGGAGTTTTACCGAACAGCCATCCAGGTTTAGAATAGATGCAGCCAATTGGTCTTAAACTGTCTTGGGTCCGACTAATGCAAAATTGGGTCCGAGTTATGCAAAAGGAAATTAAACAACATCCAATTTTGCACTTCCTTAACACAATTCTCTATTTTACTGATTGTAAGGTCGTCATCTGGATCAGCTGGTATGTACAGCTGTGTATCATCTGCATAGCAGTGAAAACTAATATGCTTACAAATAATTGAGCCTAAAGGTAGCATATACAGGGAGAATAATAGTAGACCAAGCACAGACCCCTGAGGGACCCCGTACTTTCCTTTTCAGAGCTTAGAGCATTGATTATTTACAAAAACAAACTGGTACCGGACGGCCAGATAAGATTTAAACCAGGAAGGTGCCAGTCCCTTAATACCTATAGTGTCTTCTAGCCTATTCAGTAATATATCATGATCTATAGTGTCAAATGCTGCATTTAAATCTAATAGGACAAGGAAAGAAACACGTCGATTTTCTGATGATATTAATAGAACATTAAGTACTCTAATTAATGCTGTTCAGTACTATGATCAGGCCTGAATCCTGACTGAAATAAATACCTTTACTTTGGAGATAACTACAGAGAACTACTAACATTTTGGATGCATATATATAGGCCAGTTTACACAGTTTAGACACAGCTGTAATCATAAATCGTGGTCAGGAGGTTGGACAGAGATTTGCATGGTAAGCTCTCTAATCTGCACTTATCCATATGGAAGCTAACTGACTTTTACTGGGTGAATAGATCTTTCTCTCACCATTGTCTCAGTAATTGAATCTTGTGCAGAACTATCAGACAAACCCACCATAATTTCCAACAACTCCCCCCTTTTGGATGCCAGTGGCATTCATATAATACTATATATAATTATAGATTAGGAAACACGAAAGCAAATATAAAGACAAAAGGAATAACACAAAAACAACATATAGTATGTATCACAGTCCAACATCACTTGACCAGTCCATGCTATTTCAGCAGAAACACTCACTGGATGTGGAATGCAGACCTTCTTCATTGGAAATAGTGTCTGACTTGTCAGATTAAATAAGGTGATAAATGAATGATCATAATCTTTATTAGGGACTGGAGTGTTTAGGCATGAGTGTACGCATAGGAGGAATCCTAACATTGCCCCAAACATCCCTTCAGCATTTCCTTTTGGCATGTTGGTTTTGCTGCAACAGCTATCTCCGTCTGTGGTTCCTGGATGCTGGCTGGTTGGATTTGTAGTTGTAGGTAATCTTTCCCCACAGATCCCTCTGTTCACTCTGTTGACATCTGACGACACCCCGTTCTGGAGTACACTGTAAAACAGACATATATGATTGTTGTCTTAGTTAATCAATAGGATTAATTAGGGCTCAGTATAGTTAATCAATATGATTAATTAGGGCTCAGTTCTTCAACATTGCATATGGCACCACCCTGACCCTTCCTATCCAAGGGTTGCTAAGCAACTGAAAGTAGGGAGGAGCACTAACTGCATCTGGGGAATAGGGAAACCTCACCCTTCGGGTGACAGTTCTTTCTTCGGGGCTCTCCTTTAAGTTAACCCATATTTCCCATTTATGGTGGTGGTACCACTTTGCAATGTGAAGCATGAGTCCAATTTTTCCATCATTGACATAATATTGCTGCATCTGTGACCAAAAGCCTTTGGAATGGTCCTTTTCCACTTAGCTTCTAATGGAGTGGCTGTGTGATTCTTAATCATAACCCACTGACCTGGCACAATCATTTGCCCCACTTTTGGTGGCTGAACCCACATGTCTTTGACATGTTGCTGGACTGAGCTCACTGCATTCATGAGTTCTTGGCAATATTTCAGCAGAGCATCAGAAGTGAGATGCACATCTGCCTGTCTCAATAGATCCAGGTAAAAACATAGGCCGACCTGTGATACTCTCATATGGACTAAGGCCTGCTTTGCGTGTAGGTGATGCTCTAATACTGCACAGCACAGCAGGTAACACATTCATCCAAGGGATCCCACTTTGATGTAATTTGGACAGATGCTGTTTGATTTTGGCATTCCACCTGTCCAGAAGCTTGAGGTCTGTATGAACAATGCATTTTCCACTGGATATTCATTATTTTCATCACTTCCTGAACAACCTTTCCAGTGAAGTGTGTACCTTGATCTGAGTCTATGCAGTCTGCTATTCCCCAACGAGGAATGTAGTCTTGTACCAGTACTTTAGCCCTTTTTTGTTGGATATGCTTCCGACCAACGTGATAATTTGTCACAGACAATTAACACATCTTGTTTACCCTGACAAGGTGGTAACGTAATGTAGTAGACTTGCAAATATTTAAATGGGCCTGGAGTTGCCACTGTGTGCACTGCAGGTTATGAACACCCATAGCTGTGTTGTTGGACTGGCACACATCGTTGCACTATTTCAGATGCATGTGTTACAAACTTGGAGTTCCACCATCCAGAAGAGAACCTGTGTGTCTGTTGTGCCAAATATGAAAGCAGTGCTTCAGGAGCAACGTATTTGCCTGCCTTCATCCAGAAACCACTAGAATCACGACTTGCACATTTATCCATCCCGGTCCAAACCTCCATAGCTGGGGCATCATAGTACATTTGCAATAGTGAAGTATGCAACTTTCCTGAATCAAAGTTAAGCGCCGAGGCATCAGCCAAAGCATTACCTTGTGCTTCTTCTGAATCAGACTTAGTGTGCCTTCACTTTCATCACTGCTAGCTGTGCTGGGAGCTTATATGCAGACATAAGCTCAACTACAAGGGAGGCATTCTTTAATAGGCTTCCATATATTCCCAAAGTCACAAATTACTCCGTAGCCATATTGGGAATCGGTGTACAGATTTACTATAAGACCGGTAGCCAAAACACAAGCCTGAGTGAGAGGAACCAGTTCAGCCGCTTGAGCTGACAAGTTATCAGCTAGACTGCCCTGAGCTATGACAGCATGGGGTGTACACACAGCCCAACCCACATGCCTACAGCCATCTATCATTGAAGATGACCCATCAGAAAAGTAAATCATGTCAGGATTTTCATGAGGGATTTCAGACATATCAGAAGGTCGTGTTTGTTAGCATAACACAATCATGATCATCACCATCATCCCTATCACAAACATCAGACAATGCCGTCATCATTAATGATGAAGCATTAGTGATTTAAACTCTTAGAATTTGAATGCTAGGAGCTGTAAGAGCAGCAACCCACCTTTGGGCAGTAACTGTAATTACACGAGCTGAAGACAGCAGGGATGCAACAGCATGTGGACAACACACTGAGAGGTTGAGACAGAACTACTGAAGCATATGTAGTAGCAGCTAGGTGTGTAGCCTGAACCGCCCTTAAGCATGTACCAAATTCTCTAGCATCGATGTCTAATTTGGCTGAATAATAATGGACTGGCCACAGCTGACCACTGTGTTCTTGCATAAGACTCGCAGTCATAGAACCATCATGCTCATGCACATACAACATAAATGGTATTTCAGGCTGTACAAAACCTAGTGCAAGTGCAAAAGACAGATTTAAGCTTTTTAAATGCAGCTTCAGCTTCATCTGAAAAGCAAACATTATCTGTGTCTTTTGGGGTGTCCTTTCAGTAAGTCATACAATGGCTGGGCTATATGTACATAATCCTCAATCCATGACCGACCGTAATTACATAAGCTCATGAATGACCTGAGCCCTTTGATTGTTGATGGAACAGTGAGTGAGCGTATAACAGCAGCATAATTGGGTAAGATGGATCGCTGCCCTGCAGTAACTAGCTGACCCAAATACTTCACTGAAGGGGAGGCCAATTGCGCTTTTGACATACTTGCTTTGTGTCCATGAGATACAAGATATGATAGTAATGCCAGTAATTCAGTTATATGCATGTCCATATTTAATGATGAGAGGCATATATCATCGATATACTGTATTAAAGAGGACTCCTTGACAGGACATTCTGGTTCCTCCAGATGCCGCCTTGAGGCCTGATAATAGATGGTAGGACTATTATGCAAACCTTGTGGTAAACGGGTCCACTGATATGTTTCATCACCAAACTGAAATGCCAACCTGTGTGTATTTGGAACCCTGTCAAATATAGCACTAGGGTCAGCTAATACGATCAATACATTAATTAGCAACCCAACAGTTTACTGTAAGATGCTAAGCACCTGAAGCTTTTCTCACTGGCCAAATGGGAGAACAGGACTCACTATGGGCTTTGATTAAAATGCCTTTATCTGTCAACTCGTTAATAGGACAAATTCCCTCTACAGCTTCCCTGGACAGAGGATACTGCTTAGTTCAAAGGGGGGGGGTACCTGGTAGCCTTAAAGGTTCAATGTCCAACAGACCACACTTATCCTTATCCTTAGACCAGATTGGATGGTTAATGATACATGGATCTGATATTTGAGTTGCAAGGACAGATATCTTTGGTGTCTTTTCTTCAAAATTCAATTGCATATGTAGCTGAGAAATAGCATCAATACCTAAAATAGGTGGTGTTTTGATTGGGGCTGCTACTAATGAGAGAGAGAAAGTTTTGGGACCAAAATTAACACATACAGGCTCTGTTTGGTATGTATCCTGACTTTCCCCAGTGACCCCACTTATAACAATACCTGTTTTGCTCAAAGGTAACCCAAAGTCTTTAGCCATTGCTATAGGAATTAAACTGGCTTGTGTACCTGTGTCAATCAAAAAATCATATTCATTGTTTACCATTGCCCTGCTGGTGTGAAATGGGTTGCAAATATGTCATAGCCCCCATTCCTAGTTTAAAGGATCAGTCTGAGTGGGGGATGATGCACTTTGGGTCACCTGTTGAGTGAGTATTTGTAATTGCCCTGTGACTTCTGGTGAGACTCACCCACCCACCCCACCCCACCCCACCTCACCTCACCTCGCAGGCTAGGCTGAACCTCTGCATTGCGTTTCGTGTGATTTTTTTATTTATTTATTTTTTTTTTCTTTTTTCTTTTAGCACTTATTTTCCCAGTCCAACTTCGCCACAGTCATGGCATGTGCTTGTTATTTCTTGGGCCATAGTTTGCAATACAGCAGAAACTTGTAACTTCACATTTGAATCTTTTTCATATGCAGTTTAACTGTCAGCCAGATCACCCACAGTAAAGTTATGCCAATTAGGCTGTAACAGACGAAAAACCTTTCTTGCTTCTGGTGTTAAACCTTCAGCCCATTGAGCAAAAGCCACTGCAAAAGTCCAACAAATGTCTTGCAGTTGTACAACCAGTTTGGCCACCATGGAGCATGAACGCATCTGCAAAGTGTTGCGTGTACTGTCTAACTGGTTCATCTTTTTTTTTTTTGTGACATTCCATCTTTTACCAACACAGGATCCCAAGCCTTCTCTCAACTTGGTAAGCAACCCCATGTTAAAATCATATACATCCTTCAGAGATTCCAATTAATTATCATAGTTTTCATGGAAGTCTTCCATGGTTTTTGTTTCATTTGGCATCAGTATCTGGAAGCATACTGAGACAGCATCTCCTGGATGCAAAGAGTATAGTTTGATTTTCTGCATCGTTAGCGTTATGAAGAGACTAATACCCATCTCACAAGCATTTTTAAACTCTTTTGCCTCTTTTGTTCTGTGGTTAAAGGTATATGTTTAATGGTCACCTCAACATCTCCCTCTCCTTTTACCTTCCTCTGTTTAACTTGTACTGGTGAATGGTCTGACACAGCCTTCACTGTCACTGTCACTAGAAGCTGAGTCAGCTTTACCTTCAAACTGTTTTGAGAGAGGCATACAGCCTGACTTTTGTTTGACCAAGACTCAATTTTTGCCTAAAGGGCATTGAGGGAACGTTGGGTTTGTTCACGTTGAGCATTAGTGGCTGCTCTTTTGTGATTAGAACTTTCTTGTTCTAATCTGTGTTTTCACGTTGCTCTGTCATTAAGATAGCATGCCACTCTCTGAAGATCTGAACACACACATTCTTGTGCGATACCATACTTTTTACACAATTTAGTTTTCTTCCTTCTACATAATTTAACTGTTAATATATTTATCTGTTTTATATTATGGACAATCAGGAAAACTTTTTTTTTAATATTTTCAAGGATCCTACACTCAAAGACAATAATAAGACACACAAAATAGGAAGCACCAGATAGGAAAATGATTTATTAACTGATATAATTAAACAGAAACCCGCAATACTGTTTAGAATGTTTCTGAAAGACAGACAATTTGTTAGAAATGCGCACCCACGTAAAATTCGGAAAATAGGAATGCCGCCTATTCCGACCTGTGACACACAGGCCCAATCAAGGTCAAACTCACAAAGCAATTGGATTATCGCAAAACCACTGGTAAGGATGCCACCAATTACCTTAATAGGAAACACCAGATAAAAAAGCGTAATTTTTAACTGATATAACCAAGTACAAGACAACGCTTGTTTTTAGAATGTTCCTAAAAGAGGATGAGAACCCAAATGTATTATAGAGATTTTTTTTTATCCGGTGAAGCACACCTAAAGCCTAGCTAGGACTTTTGACATATGAAAACAAACAAACATAAACTGACTGCTCCCTTCCTCTTAGTTTCTTTAGTTCTTTTTTTCTGGATTTCTCACTTACCGAGCCAGCAGTTGTAGAGAGCCGATCCAGATCCTGTTCGTGACAATAATTATTGTAGATTCTTTCTTGTGCAGAGCAGAGACAAGTCAGGAGAGCAGAGGAAGAGTTCAGAGGAAGCTTCTTTATTCAGAGCGATCGCGGAGGATTCAGGACTCTATCTAAACCAGGCTTATACACACACGAGATATATATATGTGTGTATATGTATATGTATATATGTATGTAATCGGTGACTGTAATATATGTAATCATGAACCAATGTGATCCTTGACCTTTGACATGTGAGGGATCAGGAAGTTGGCATGGTAAACTCTTTAATCTGCCCTTATCCATATGGACTGACCTTTACTGAGTGAACTGATCTCAGTAATTGAATCTTGTGCAGAACTATCACAAAAACGCACCATAATTTCCACCAGTGGCCTAGATGAGAATATAATTTTAGAATTAAATTTTAATTAACACAAAAAATCTGAGATAATGTGTCCTCAGCGGAAAGTTATTGGAGGCATATCGTCTCCTAATAACTAAATGATGGAGGGAGTTACTGTACTCTGGTTTGACCTGGGCATGGTGTGACTGGTTATTGTTATTGATATAAACGAGTAGTGATGCTGAGGTGGAGGAACATCTAAGTGTGTGGTGTGGTGAGAAAACAGCAAATATGTCACATTGAAAAGACAGTGTGAATAGCTTTAAAAAAAGGTCTGAATAGGTGAGAGGCTCAAGGTTGCCTGCTGTGTGAGCATATCCAGAATGTTTTATCTTTATTACGGTTTACTAAGATAAAGAAGGTTTGCAGGATTGATGTGGTTTAAGATAAGTTTTGAAAGTGGGAAGTATTTAAGAATGTCTGTTTTTCAGGGCCTCACTGTTCCTGTCCAAGATGCGAACGTTTGCACACAGTGGACCTGTCACATCATGCTTCAGTGAGGATGACAGGGAGCAGATCGTCATAAGAGCTCACGAACTTATCAACCTACTCAAACTGCCTAACGTGGCCCAGTTTGTTCTTGCACCATCGGTTCAGGGTGACTGCCCAAGGTGGCATAGAGACACCAATACTGGTCTTCCCCATCGCATGAGGGCCATCAGTGACCTGCTGCAATGCAATTCCAGCTTCCTGCCTGCCTAACACATGCTCCAGCACAGACTGACTCAATGTGGGAGTGCACACTTCTGAATTATGCTCTCAATTATGTTAACCCCATAAGTGGGTTCACCCAGGCAATCATGATTATCTCAAGTTATACACTGATGAACACATGGTGTAATCCACTAATTTCAGTAAGAAGTCCACAAGGTAACTTCCTTTATTGATTCTTTCATTTACAGTATGCACTTTACTCTGGCAGGAAAGGCATGCACCCTGGACAATCTCAGACTAAAATCATAATGCAATTATTTATCTAGCAGTGTTGTGATTCTGTAAAATAAGAACTTTGTGGGACCCAGTGCTGTTTTCATGCAACATATTAGAATTGTATAATACACACAAAAGAATCGTTTATATGGTTTGGCTGAAAAAAGACAATACATATAAATATCAATTTGAACATTGCTTTGAGATTCTGTTATTCTTTCAATTCAGTAATCATAATTTTCTATTTGATGTCCTTTTGTATACTGCAAATCGGAAATAGTTGGAACTGTATCGATGTATCGAATTTATGATTGCAATAAATCTTACATTTACTTTGACTTTTATTTCTTTGTAGATGATCTCCAGTTTGTCAACAAATGCGTTAGAAAATTATTGAAACCTTTAAAAACGGTACTTCAAAGAAGGATTGGAATTTGCATATTTCATTAAATAGCTCAAGGAATCTGGAGAATTTCAGTGTGTAAATGGCAGGGGGACAAACCTAATCTGAAGATACGTGTTCCTTGAGCCCTCAAACGGCACTGCATCAAGAACCATCATTCAGCTAAAGCCGATATAACATGGACAAGAGAATCTTTTTTAATCAATACAATATAAAGTTGCAATCATAAATGCCACTAAAACTTTACTGTGCAAAAAAAAGCCTCATGTTAACTATGTCTAGAAGTGGCATCACCTTCTCTGGGCTCAACAGCATCTAGGATGGACCAATGGACAGTGTGTGTTGGGCCAAAGACTAAAAGGACCTTCCAGACTCTTGCCAGCAACAAAAGCCAGGTCTGTCATGTATTGGGCTGTCGTTTTCTCTTGGCAAACTTAGACTTTTGAGATTTTAACATATTAGATGACCTTTTCCAAGGACATCCATGCGTTTTTCAACAAGACATTGAAACAATATAAAAACTTCATTTTGTGTTTCATTAATACTGGACAGTTTTATTGCAAGCACTATCTTGGATTACTTCTCATGAACACTCATTGACAAAAGAGTTGTCAACACAAATGAAACTTTGTGTATCAGTATAATGATTATTAAATGCTACACTTTTTTGCCGCCTCTAGCCTGGATACAAGATGAGATACAGTTGGGCGGTGGAGGCAAACAGGCTTCTACTTCTAATGGTTACACATTTGCGATGTTGCAGCTATACCTACTCACCCTCATCCATCACACCAGCAGTTAGGGCAGTAAGTCACTCTATAGCAAATGTGTGGATTAGTGTTTACCACAAGGCTCACTAACCTAACTGTCATCAGCTCTCAAACTGGAGAAAACACACCTAAAATGATGAATTATGAACATGTCTGTCTGCAACATAACTTCATACTGATGTATAGTTTTGCAGTAATCTGACATTTCTTTATGGGTGTATTATTTTTTGTCAACGTATTACTTCTGTAATGCTAGACTATACAGACGTGATAAATTAAAGCAACAGGCAGACATAGCCAACTGTGATGCCTAACCCAGCAACATCACACTGCTGAGACTGGGTTTCTGATGTGGTGGCCTAGAAATTACCTCTGCACCGCACAAGTGTCTACTTCTAGATAAAAATGTAACCATTAGAGACAGAAAGGTCACACAATTTTTAAACCTCACAGGTGAAATTTAATTTCTCTATATAAATACAGATTCTTTCAAAATAATACAGAATACAGTTCTATTAAGAAGGCAGCATGTGATCAGGTATAACTGAACTGACTTAAGCTCAAATACTGGCCATCCATCTCCCACATAAATGCAGTGTGTTAGGCTGGCATGTCGCTTGTCACCTGGTGTTTTTCATGTGACTTTTCCCCGTCGCGTACAAGTACCTCCAGATGGCATAATAGTGGATCCCAGCTCCTGCAGCTACAAAGATGTGCCAGATGGCATGGGCGAAAGGGATGAGGCCGTCACTTTTGAAGAAAACCACACCCATGCAGTAAAAGACTCCACCCATTGACAGCTCCAGTACTCCCTCTCTGTTAGGCTGAAAGCATCACAGTCACCGAAAAGAAGATTTAAACATTTTTAGCCACGTGAATTAAATATGACTGTACTAAGTACTTCACACTGTGGACCAGGTACAAAACCATTCTCCTGATCTTACCATTGACAAAAGCACAAAAGCAGGAACAGCTCCCATAACTGTGTAGCAAATCAGGTCCAGTATCTTATTCCTATAAGATAAGAAATATGTTACATTTACGTGGTATCAACTGTAAGGGTGCTCATGTATGGTAGCAGTTATAGCAGATGAACAAAATTACAAATACAACAAGTTGTACTGAAAGCCTTAACTACTGCTAACTGCATTCATATATTTATAGTCTCATATAAAACTTTTAAATAAATAACAATATATAAAATATATATATATATATTTATGCTCTGATAATGTTTTATGCTCTCGATTCCGATACTGATCGGCCACCATGCATGCATTGCCACCGTACGCCTGCGCAAAGGCATCTGAGCAGTTTTTGTGAACGGGAATCAGCCGATAATGATTGGCGCCCGGTCAATCGGAACACCACTAATATATGGCTTGTTAATGAGTGGCAAAAGTATGTGAACTGTGGTGTGCCCTCCCTGGGCAGCAATAAGTGCAAAAAAATGCTTCTGGTGTAAAACCGAGCAATGCCAGCAGAGAATGGCAACTCAAAAATGAACATCAGCTTGATTTTCATCCACACACAACTTTCACCTCTGGGATGTTAGTGTGTTTTTTCACATTAACTGTTTTTTTCACATTAACTGCCCTACCACAAGAACATTACTTGAGTAAGGTCAGGTTCTATTTTGGTCTCACCCATTCACAAAACTTTCTGACAATCTCCTAGCTTATCCAAAGTGCAGATGAGCAGATGTTCTTTTTGGATAGCAATGGCATTGTCCTGCAACTTGCAATCATGCCATGCACTGTTTTTTTAGAGTTCCCCTAAATGGTGGACCCATGAAAATTAATATTAGCCAATGCAAAAGAGTCAGCCAATATGATACACAAATATGAAGAGCAGAATTTGATAGATCCATGTTTTTTTAAATACAAGGCACCCACTCAACTATACTGCTCACAAAATTAATTGATATTTATATGTTATCGTTGTTGCGTTTCAGTGCATACTGTACACCACTGTATATGGTTGAATTGACAAAAAAAACACTTCAACTTCAACTTTCTTGAATTATTAAATTGAATATGGGTTGAAAAGGATTTGCAAATAATCGTATCTGTTTTATTTATGTTTTACACAATGTCCCAACTTCAATGGAATTCTGGTTGTACAATATTTTTTATGACTTGTTTAACTTATTTCTCTTTATACACTTTAATAAACTTGGGTGGGCAGCACGGTGGCTTGGTGGGTAGCACCACGGCCTCACAGCAAGAAGGTCCCAGGTTCAATCCCAGAGTGGGGTGGTCTGGGTCCTTTCTGTGTGGAGTCTGCATGTCTTCCGTATGTCTGTGTGGGTTTACTCTGGGTACCCCGGTTTCCTCCTACAGTCCAAAGACATGCGTGTTAGGTTAATCGGTGTCTATAAAGCGTGTGTGTGCCCTATGATGGATTGATGGAGTCCCATTTGGGGTGGTTTCTGCCCTTGCGCCCAGAGTTGCTGGGTGGGCACCAGCTGGCCTACGGCCCCGTGTGGATTAAGCAGAAGATAATGAATGAATGAATTAACTTGGGTGAAATTCTGATCATATTTATGCAGAAACATTTTAATAGGTTCACAAATATTCAAGCAACACTGTGAATATATAATTGCAATATATAATTGTTTAACTTGATTGTTTAATTGTCCTGGAACTTATAAATGAATCATAACTTATTGATGCAAATTCTAATTAATCATTAAGACTATGATTATTTGGAACAGTGCCCAAACTTAAGCTTATGTCTACTTTTTCCAATGTTATTAAATGTAATAATTATATTATCACGTATTATATTAATATTATTGTTATACTTGAGTTTGTTTGCCACAGACGTTAAGTTCTTCATGTACATAAAATAAATAAAATGTCAAATGATCAGGGGTGCCAAAGTTTATTTCCTTTTGTCATCTTAAATGCCTTAATCTCATGCTCAAATGTGTCTATGCAGCTAAATATAAAGAAAAAGCAACTAGGTACTTTTCATGGAAGAAGAAGACATATGTGGAACCCACGCAGGCCATGATCCACACCAGCCAGCGCATGTGGACCGCCCAGGGGCCGAGCTCTCGTAGGTTCAACCTTCACAGAAAGTAAATATCATATTTAACTCTAAACAAACATCTATCTCCATTAGCACTAGAGCACACACAGGAGGTCACATGACATATCTTGGAACAAAAACAGCTTGGTTTTTCTGACCAAATATTCAGCTAAGTTTTTTTTTTTATCTTACCAGGGGGTATAGGATGCCGCTATGAAGAAATAGATCACCATCCTGTCGCACATGTGGAAGCGCTGCTCGACCCTCCTGCAAAAGTTTGGACAGCAGCATACTTCTGAGATATGTTACAGATTAAATGACCAAAATCAACAAAACTCTGTGTACATTAGTCAGAGATACACACATACTGTATGTCAGGGAGAATTCTGAGGGGAAAAGGGAAACAGGAAACTTTGTTATAAGTTATAAAGCAAGGCACTGGCATTTACATTATTAAAGTACATCAATATCATATTCACAATTGAGGACATGAATTACTACTGCATCAAATAACTACACATCATGTCATTCACACGGATTTAAGTTTTGCTACTTTGAAGTTTACGGAATGAAGTTTTTTTTGCAATTAAACTTTGGTAAAGTGTGGACTAACAGTTTGATTGCAATTAATATTTAATTAAATATATATATA
>JAUZST010038646.1:0-27308 GCA_034779995.1 Parotocinclus haroldoi | reverse complement strand
GGGGTAATGCAAACTCCAGAGCAGTAAGGCAGCAGCTCTAACCACTGTGAAGTCATCAAAGAACAAAGGAATATCTGACCATTCATTTCCAATGCTCTCAAGTGGCAGGGGATTTAGAGAATTAGGGGAATTGGCATAAAAATGGCAGTCATTGTGATTGGTAAGATTTTGCTGTTGAGTACAGCTAATATTCAGAATTCTGATGTTTAAAAAACCCTGCATATAACTATAATCCTCAAATCAGTATTTTACTTGAACTATAATAATTCAAGAACAGTCCAATCCAACCTAATACCATAGTTGAAGTACTCCGGTTAAAACTGACTTCCTTAACTAACTTTGATCGATATCCCTGGTACCCCTGGTATCAGTACCTTCAGCATCATGACTGCCATTCTGAAGCACGAAGAGGCCTCAAATCCCCAAATACTGCGTATAACAATCAGATTAGAAGTGCACTTTGGTTGATATGCTAAAACAGAGGCAAACCATCTCAATCCTTTTTTTACGTAGACTACTGCACTGCAGGAATATGTCACAGAGCCATATCTGAATCTTTAATGCGGGTTTTGACATGGTAGCTGCCCAACATAAACCAAAAAATAAGAAATAAATTGGTTTGTCATAGTGTTACACACGTGATTCATTCATATATTGTTTGCCTTATGGTGCTACTCCTGACTTCCAATAGATAAAATCAGATTTGTTTGTTTGGACTGTAGTCACTGACTGCCACATCCGTGTTGCTATGGTGATAATGCAGCCAGACCAATGCAAAAAGTAGCAAAACACCACACAACCTGTTCTGAATATATTTAATCACATCCTTTGCTGTTTAAAACACAATTCTACAATGATCCGAGGTCAAATCTAAAATGCTTTTCGAGTTTGCCTTTGTACGAAGCCTTTCAGGCTCAGTTTGTTCAAAATCTGTGGGCGTCTCCAAGGGCACAAGCCTAAACCGGCACTTCATCAAGAACCATCCTTTATCACTTGCTGATACACCAACATGAATAAGCAATTCCTTTAACAAACCTAATAAAGAGTTACATACACAACTGCCACTTTACAACTTTACTGAGCATAGGGGGTAACCCTTTTTGGAATGTGTCGCAGGCCTGAAATGTTGAATGATGAAAGGACAGAGTACAGACTTTCTCTTATTTGACCTCGTAGCACCCGTGCATTATATGATACTAAGAACCAACCAGGAAATGTATTTGTAATAATATTTTAAAGGCATTTAATCTGTTCTAAGAGGTATGGTGCAGTATGATTTTTAATAAATTGGAAGCAAATGAATACCGGCCCAACTCTGTCTATTTTTCTGAATTAATCAGCTGATTCATAAGACACTCAAGCAGCTGTGGCACTCTTTGGACAAAATATACTTAAGGCTTTAACAGTTTGCATTCTGAGACAAGACTAAAGAAGACAAAAAAAGGCTGTATCACAATATTTAAAAGACATTTTTCATGTCACTTGTCATGAGAAGAAAATGCACCAACAATATCAGATTCTTAAAAAAAAACTACTCAAATTTATTCCAAATTGTAGATACACTGCACGTTGTGAAGTTAAACCTTATTCATTACACTCAATATAACTAAACATTCAGTCTTTTAGTCCTTTATAAAACTTGCAAAAAAAAACTGCATTTTGTATAAAAATGCAAACTGAAGTGATATGAGCTTTAATAATCTCTCAAATGAAAACTAGAAAAGAGGAAGAACATGCGTGTTTCAGTTCAGTATTGCTGCAGTCTGATAGTGCAGATGCAGACTGTGTTTTGGCGCCATGTACGCAGTGTAACGTGGCGTTCCCCTCCCTCTCCAGTATCAGCATACAGTGAGGTGTTCGTTACCAACCACCAGTGCACCTGCTGTAGACAGGTTGTCTCTGGAGACAAAAGGCGACCTAAAAGGTTTGGAGCTTGTAAATGATATTCAGTAATGTACTGACATGTGCAGTAGAATTTGAGAACCTTTATGTTAAAAAGAAATGACAAAAAAAGATCAAAAGGTGAACACACATGAATAAATGAATAAATGATCACATGACCGACAATTATGTGCAATACAGTATTGTAATGACTCCTACAGATATGCGTCATTTAATGACTGCATTATTATCTGAAACGGGTCGCTGATCCAAATGGTCACTGACCGGACATCACCATAGTCACATAGGTACTGTCATTTAGAGGGTATTTTCATGAGAAAACTTTGTCAGATACCGAAGAGAAAGCATGTGGAAAGCAACCCTCCCTTTAGAAAACACACAGCATTGTGGCTCTTCAGTTAGAAGCACACACTAACCACACACACACACACACACGCACACACACAGTAGAGCCAAAATATAAATGAACATAAATAAATCATACCTCGCTGGCTGCACACAACCAGGAGGGAATGAGTCCACTTGAAGAATTGGAATATCGGAATGGAATATCACTTTTTAAACCCTTTAACACCTTTAAGTAGTGGGAAGTCACAACGGTCATATCATATGTAGGTGAAGCTGATACGGCGCTAGCAGTGTTAAGCAGAGTACAGACAATATCTTTATGCAACTCTTCTTAGCAAACAAAACTGAGACATCTAAAAGTGTCTGCGCACAACGCCGGTCATAACGTAGTTGTTACTCATGCATGTTCTTAACCAAAAGTTAACCAACGGTCATGAAAAGAAATCAAATTAATAATCAATAATTATTCAGACAGTTTCAACTGGTTCTTAAACCAGCGATGTCAACTATGAGTTTAGATTGTTGCCATGGCACAGCTTTGTGTGTCACACTATTGTAATCACCAGTTTACAAACTCAGTGTTTCCATCCCCAGTTTTGACTCCTCGCTCAGTTTCCTCTGGGTAGCAAACACTTACCTCCACTGTTCAAAGAGGAGTTACATCATATAAAAAGCAGCCCCCTGGGACAGTCTGATCTCACACGCTTTAGGAGCTGGCAGTGAAGCAGGTATGAAGGTTACTCTTTTATACTCCTCCGAATCAAATCAGCCATCACACCAGCACTCATGCTGAATTGTTCGGAAAGTAACGAAGAGAAACAACAGAAACCGCTTAGACTCCAGAACAAAATATTCCGTTTATATCAAATATGACTGTTTCCTAATTATCACCTCCACCTTTTAGTGTCTATGAAGAACATCCCAGGGTACACCAAGAAATCTTTCTTCACTTAATCAATTCACCTCCACCAGACTGAACTGTTGACACCGAACAGGCAAGATTCATCGATTCATGCTGTTTGTATGAAATCCTGACCCTCCCACCAGCATGGTGCAACAGAAATGTGGATTCACCTGACCAGACAATGTTTCCCCACTGTTCAGTGACCCAAATTTGTGCTCTTTTTCCTCACTGGAGCCTTCCTGTTTCCCTTTGACAGCAAAGGCACTAGCACTAGCCGCCTATTATTATAGCACATCAGTGTTAAGAAACAACAGGTTCTGTGTTCAGAATGAAGTACCAGCATAGTATCTGGCTGCAAGTTCTTTGACTGCACACTGCCTGTTAGTTATAACGATTACTGACATCATTAACACATTAACTCTTTCAGTGCTAAGTTGCTTTTGTCCACAGGAGCCCCTTTCGTTGGATGTTTCCCTCGATCATACCATTCACGACGCTGTTTCAGGAGAAAACACCACAATGGGGTGGGGGGGTGAATTCAACAAATGATAAAAAAAATACTATACGTATCTATTTACTTATTGAGGAAAGATGTAATATCTAATATCAAGGATTTGCGGTTTAGATTTGCACAAGTGGCTCAAACTAGATATTAAAAGCAAAAGCTCACATTTACAGCATTTAGAGAAACGCCCTTATCCAGAGCTATTTTCAGATTGCATCGTCTTTTTTCTAGAAGACTAAACCTATTTAGGTTATAAAACAAAACACACAAGAATTTATTTATTTTTTTTTTTGCATTTTCAGTCTTCACTTAAGTGCTGAGTGAAGAGGCGAGTTTGTAGTCACTGTTTGAAGACAGCAAGAGACTTTAAATGTCTGGGTGCCAGACTTGATGCTCGTACTCATTTCATCTTATGTGGCAGATCCAGTCAAGCCAAACTTGTTTCTGAGGGTACGAGGTACAGAGCGAGGTTTGATTAGAGCCTTTAGGTAAGATGGTGCTATTTTTTTTTGTCATTTTTGTCTCTGTAAGCAAGTGGAGTTTTAATCTGACTCACAGATACAGGGTTACATACTTTTACCACTCGCATTTTTTCCCAACAAATAAACAGAGCATAATATTTTAATGAATCTCATTTGTTTCCTTTTCTTGCTTTTAGTACCTTGAAAATCTGATGATGCTTTAAGTAAAACACTGCTTAGGGAATATTTCAAAATGAATACGAAGACGATTTCATAAAAACTTCTGGACAATCTGATCTTGGGTGATCACACACCCTGCTGCCCATCAATATAATCACTTACTACTCAATGACAATAATTGAGTTTGCATCTCGTTTGCAAATCGAACAACTTTTTTTACTTTTCATTTGCTTTTCTGATGATCTTGTTTAATGAAATAAAATCAAATGCTCCTTTTGTAATCGTTACAAATTCATTTTGAAATATTCTCTAATTTTTGTGAGCGATGTACACCATAAACGCAAAAAGGTGTACACAAACTGAAGAGCCACTGGATCATGTTACTTATCATTAATTAAACAATAATGACCGCTTTATTTGAATTTGGCATGGCATTTCAGAACCTACTGATGTACTCTGACGTTCACACACAGCCGTCTATAGGATTTACAGAGAATGGTGCAAAAAGAGAGAAAATATCTAGTGAACTTCCGTCCTGGTTCGAGCCGAGACAGAAATGCAACGCTATCACAAAATCTTAGGTATGCAGAGGAGCATTTCTAAACACACAAGTTAAACCTTGAAGCAGATGGGGTACAGCAGGAGAAAGGCACACCAGGTGTCACTGCTGTAAATTAAGAACAGGCAACTGAAGCTACAATTTACATGGGCTACCCATAACTAAAAACACAAGATTGCAAAAACGTTGCCTGGTCAGATGAGAATCCTCTTTCAATTGACATTACAGTTGTATAATAAAACTATTTTATGATGGTAATGTCCGGTCAACATACGGTTCAACAACCTGCTTCAGAGAACGTAACGCAATTGTAATATGGCACGTGTCTGTAATAAGATCGATGCTTATTTAAAGCACTGCGATATTCAGCAATATCAATTCCTGGCCCAAACTCTGCTAAACATTTCCTGCATTCACAGTGCACACACTACACAATCGATTTTCACACAGTAAACATAGAAATATCCCAGCTAATAACAAAACCCACCCCCATTATTAGGGATTCAGCAGGCTGGACAGGATCTGTATCAGGACCAACTCAGGCCAAAAGCGCTGCAGGTTAAACACACTTTCTAATCCAACCCACTACTGTGTTCTATGCTGTAAATGATAGTAAATCCCACAACCAGAATACAACACACAGCATTTGTCCCAAAAGCCTGCCGCCATCACGCCAGTAAAATTTTATACAACTTGGCCACGAACAAGCGCAGTATCAATGGTCATTTGGTGACAGGAGATGGTTATATTGATGCTAGTCAGACACACTGGGGGCAACTTTTTACCAGCTGATCTAAAACACACATTTGCAATGTGTGAGGAAAACAGAATACCACGGCACCTGGTAAAATGGAGGAGGAGCCAGCGTGAATGTATCCCACAGTGCGCAGAATCTCCTAGCACCACTAGCTACACCCCAAAGCGGACCATCAGAACACCATCAGATTTTGTGGCCTGCTGCCAACAAAGAGTCAGAGTGGTGCCAGTTTGATGTAGATACAGTCCTTGAAGTAACAGCCATGAGAGATCAAGACCAGGGGCTCTGGACAGTAAGCAATTTCATAATGAGCATCGCATCAAACAGGTTTGGCATCAAAGAACAACGTGCCACCAAGACTACTACTGCAGCACCTATTCCAAACCGACAAAAAGCAAAGACTGACCAACTCAGACAAGAGCTATGGACACTCAGGAACCAGCACAGGAAAGCAGGTGAGCAAGGAAAGGCATCCCTAGTAACACTTAGAGGTGCAGTGTGGGAAAGGCTAAGCATAAGGCTAAAGGCTGACCGTAAGATCATCTTGGCAGTGCTCAGGAAGATGGAGACATAAAACTTCCAGTTTCTAATCCAATCAGTGTATGACGGTCTCCTCTGCCCTGCCAACCTGTTCACAGTTTTCCAACATCATTTAGAATGCCATCTTTGGAGCAACATCCAACTCAAAGCCAAACGGCCTCCATGCAAATGTAGAAGAGCCGCATCCAGCAATGAAATCTAACGACGTAGACTGTAAGGCTGGTGGTGTCTGTATTTTGTCTCCTGGTGCAGCTTGTTCACTCATTTTTAACCTCAGTCGAGCGTTGCTGGTAGAAAGTTAGGTGGGTTTATTGCACGCAATTTTTGCAAAGTGAGTGACATACTTTCTTAACTGTTGTGATTATCTTAGAGAACACATCATACACCCCTACTCAGGAATATCCCTGTTTAGTGTCCAGCAACAGTCTCTCAGCATAGTACTTGGTATAGATTTTCCATGCCACAATTATTGTAATTAAACCGTTTGCTATGCTTAAAACAAACACTTTGTCCAGAGGCAAAAGTAGATCTTTGACTCTTCAGATCTTTGAGCTTCATATGAAGCCAATAGGTCTTTAACAGCTTCACAGTACTTTTTGGAGCTGTAGTCTCCCAGAACATCTTTGCAAATTCTCTTAACTGACAACTAAGCTAAAGTTGATTAAGCGCTTCAGCGAACTTTTTTAATGAGGTGTGCGAAAGAACATCATTGGAATGCCAAGTCGCTGCAGATGTAGCAAAAAACTATTTGCACTATTCATGCAGTTTCTTGTATTACAAGGGTAATTGTGCAATCAGCACAACATTTAAATATACAATAGCACAACTATTCGGCAGAGTGGAAATGATTGCATTTATTTAACGTCACAAACATCAATGGCTATTAGTAATGGGAGCACGATAATTAAGATGCGCCACCATGATGAAGTGAAAAGATACAGCACTAGAGATCATTAACACACTGAGTTTTTGTAACTGACAGGAAACTGCCACTAAAATTGAGGAATGCATGCATATCCCGTGTCCAGTGGTGTTACTATACAACTCTGGGATTTGAACCATGGATCTTCTGGTTCATAGTCCAGTACCTTAACCTCTAGGCCACCACAGTCCTGCAGCACTGTTCACATATGTAATAATTTGGAAATATATTGGAACAAAAACAAAATACAGGTGGTAGAGAACGCCTTCTGAATGCATATTTGGATTCTTTGTCCAATAATGCATAAAATGTATTTTTCCCATGAGACAAGACGATTCCTGCCAAAGGAAATGTATTATAGAACGCTAGAACACAGTGCAATCTCACAATCCAAGCAATAGTGGTTTAGGGACCTTGCTCAAGAACCGAACACTATAAGCATGACGGAGGTGGGATTTGAACTCTAAACCTTCTGGACCAATCGCCAAGCCACTACATTCTCTGAAAGCTCTGCAGGGGTAGTTCCTTCCAAATTAGTACAGTTTGGCTCAAAAAGTGTCTTAAAACTTTTGTCAACCACAGCAATCAGTTGCATTTCAGAACACAACTTTCATCCGCACCCATCTCCTCTTGAATTGTGTTCTCTCTCATGACATGCTTCATAAAAATCTATCAGAGCCAAAGAATAGCAACACTGTGAGATGAATATGCTACCCATAATTCAAAGTTACTCAGCTGGGGTCTGAGTTGTAAAGGAGCTGTGGTTTGTAAACAACAAGGGGTCCCAGATCTCTTCCAAGCTGAAGAACATCAGAAGGAGAACCGAGCTCTTTAAAATGTTTGCTTACAATATGAAAACTGTGGTCAGCAGCCATTAGTTCGCTTTCCGGTTCATTTTAACCGAGCTGAGCTTTACAAATAGTTACATGGGGGAAAAACGCCCTAAGAAACTGTATTTTCAGTGTGCACTGAACATTATGAACAAACAGTCATACCAGGCAACCAAAAAAAATTTTAGTTTAATTACAGCACTTAGAAGATGTCCTTCTATCCAAAACAACTTACAACCAATCCGAGCATTTGAAGATAAAAAGTCTGGCTCAAAAATCTAACAGCAGCAGCTTGGCAGCAAGACTACTAATCACAACCTGATTAGTAGTCTAAAGCCTGAAACCACTGAGCCACACTCTAAAAATCAGTCCCTAGAAAGTGCAAGTGAAAACCTAAATGAAACGGGGGGAAAACTTGATCCCGTGCACTAGCCTAATGCTGGATGAAAAAGGTTTGACTATCATTTGTAAGCGTTTAATGCATTAAGCAAACAGCCATTCTATTCTAGAGCAAAGAAGGCCGCTTTCCAATGAACATAATGTACACAAGCTGTGATCCTGATCGTCACACGCTGTTACTATGACAACGGCCTTGGAGCAATATCCGATGAAAGAAATGACAGTAATGCTGGAAATAACGTTTTAGTTCTGAAACACACGGTAAACCATTTTTCGGTTTTGACAATCCAGTCACGGAAGAGTTCTGCCATTGTTCCCCATTGATTACTGCAGGCCTGCGGGAGCATGCATTACTGATGGAGGCTTGATGCTGACCAAAACAAACCCTGGGCCATGTCATCTGAGACCGGTTTAAGCGCTTATCTGGGCTTACCATGTGATCAGGTCTCTCCAGGATATCGGTCTTCAACCTCAGCCTTCTGCATACAGACCTCTTTAGTCTGGGAACAAAAGAGAATTCCTATCAGAGCCTCATTCCAACACAAGAGCCATTATGAACACATTAAGATTAAAATTAAGTTGTCTTTTATAGAGATTGCATCCTAAATTGTCTTAATGGACATTAAATGGCATACTAGATTATATTAGCACACGCATGAAACAGTAAGATAAGATGTGAAAACATGACGTGCAATATCTCAAAGTCACACAGAAACACAGGGTTATATCAAGACTACTTATATACACACACACCCAAGTCAATGCCAATTTAGAGTCATCAATTAACCTAAAATCCATGTCTTTGGACTGTGGACAGAAACCAGAGAGAACCCAGGCAAACACGGGGAGGACATGCAGACTCGACACCCTTCTTGCTGCGAGACGGCAGTGCTACCCACCGAACCACCGAGCCTCCCCACAGTCTAATGTAACAGAGTGCAGGGCAAAAGTCTTAGACCACCATTAGATTGGTTATCATATTGAAAATATTGCTGACCATTTCCAAATTTTATTTATAATAAAGGTGTTATTGCTCAAGTGCAAGTAGAGATTACACTAAAAACTCGGAACAGTAAACTACAGAAGCTGTGTTTAATACTGCATGCACATTCATTGCAGGTTCTGATTGTATTCTAGTACAGACAGAGAAATATGGTATATTTCATCTAATGCTGGCCTAAGACTTTTGCATACTGCTATATAGCAACAGTCTGGCCATCCCTTCTCAAATTACATATCTTGTTAATATGGTTAGTATGACATTGTATGGTGGCAAAAAAAAATTTCTGCTTGCAGGGATTCATCGTCGCTACTGAAAACCCCACCACTTCTAGATTACTTGCTCTCAGCTGTATCCAGAAAACATACCACTGCTTCACTCAGAGTGGACAGGGACTTTATTAAGTTGACATGCAAGAGCTGGCAGAGGCAAGAGGTTTTAAAAGCAACTGACTTCTTAGCAACTGCTGAAAATGAGAAACTATTTATTTAATACTGAACAACTAAAAATACTGAAATTTAATACTGTAGAAATCAGAAAAATATCCTGAGTATCCTGAGCTTATCAGCAGTTGTAGCGGGAGGAGGCAAAACTAATGTTTTTTTTTTTACCTTAAATCACAAAGCGATCAGCAACATCTCAAAAGACAAACATCCAGCGATGAAACAGCAATGCATGCTAAGACTGCATTTACATTTAAGGCATTTAGCAGAAGCCCTTATCCAGAGCGATTTCCAATACAGTCTTACAATCCAAGCAGTTGTGGGTTAAGGGCCTTGTTCAGGGACCCAACTGTTTCAGAGGTGGGATTTGAACCTGTGCCTGGTCCATAATCCAGTACCTTAAGCACTAGGCCACCACAGTCCAACAGAAGGGCTCGCGTTCAGAAAGGATTAACTGAACCGTTAACTAAAGTATGACAGACAATCTAAACAGGTGGAAGGATAATGAATGTCACGCCATCTTACGACTTGTTCACTGGCAGGTTTGGCCAATTACAAGAAGCCTGGTGCGACTGCTCTCTCAGTGCATTTGTTCGAAAGTGTGAACGGCACATCAGAAGGTGATCACTTTAATAGGTGGTTCTAGGTCCCTTCCAAACAAACCTGTGTGTTATGATTGGCCTACGAATGCAGCATAAACAAACTAGACACTGGGGCGACGTTACAGGAAGCAACTGTTAAGATATTTAAGTTCATATAATACTTGTCAGACAGATTTTGTGTTATTTATGTTAAAGAGCCGTTCTTCATTCGTTCAAAGGATGGAACACTCAAGTAAACCACCTTCTCATTCTAGGCGACGTTTCCCTTTACACGTCAGGACATGTGCACTAATCGCTGTCTGGATGCGGCATGTGTTCTTGTGTAAAACAAAAGAATTCAATTGTAGGAGGCCTGTGAGACTGCAACAGTTATAAACAGTTATTAAAATACCAGCACATTAAGAAAACCCACAAGTGTATTTAGCCTAGGAGACAGAATTGATGCAGAAGTTCAACAAGATCGGTTAGAAAACATCATAAAAGCTGTCCAGATTTGTATTTATTCAGATGCCTTTTGATTACATGTTGGTTCGATGACAAGAGTGAACACTGTGTGAACAAGTTTAGTGCCCAAGGACAAGACTCTGATATACACAGGAAAAATCTGAGGGATGCAATACAGTCACAAGTCGAGATTCCACCTCTGCTTAACTCAATTCAATTGCAAGTTATTTATATAGAGCTTTTTACAATGGAGGGTTGTCTCAAAGCAGCTTAAAAATCTTATATTGTCTTAATCTCAAATTTAGCAAGCCTAGGGTGACAGTGGAAAGAAAAAACACCCTGAATGTAGAAGGGAGAAACCTCAAAATGGGATCAATCCTCCTTGGGTGGCCTAAATGGAACTCTAATCTTGTCATATAGAAAACACTCCTACAGAAAATAAAAAAAGCAAAAAATAATAATAATAATAATAATAACAATAATAATAAAACAAATTATACATTTATGCCATTTACATTTTAGCAACTGTATTGCAAGTTGTTCAGAAACCAGTAGTTTACTTACCAAATAAATACTTAAAACTGAATATGCAATTTTCAACTTGCTTATGCCTTAATTGGATTAACCAATAGGGTTCATTTACAATAAAAGGTGCTCATACAAAGTCCTGACTTGTGATAGGACTCCAATAATACACAAATACACACTCAGCAGAAACCGTTTAAAAATTTAGATTTATCTAGGGGCAAGTGATAGGCAGCATGTCATTTTCTGCTGATATTAGCTCAGCAGAGCATGGTGTAGGACATGACCTGGCAGTTGTAATGAATGCTAGGAAATGTAGCAGGTATATATATATATATATATATATATACACACACACACACACACACACACATATACACATACACATATATACATACATATATATACACATACATACATACATACATACATACATATATACACATATATACATACATACATACACATATACAGGGGCAGCCTGCTGGAGTTAAGGTAGCGGAAGAACGCCATTCTTACACCGATTGGAAAGTGGTCAGGAATAAACACATTGAAGCTGCATGTTTGTTTTCTCATATCAGCTAGTTTTAGCGATTATGAGGTATAGAGTCAGACTGCTAAACATTTTTGAAGCGAAAGTGAGACTGAGAGAAGCACAACTGAGAAAAGGGGCAAATGAAAGTGAAAATGGATACTTCAAGAATATTAAACTCAAAATAGACTGTTACAAACAGTTTTTATTACAAATGTAGATTTTTGGTTCTCAAATCTCTAGGATCTATTTTGATGCCATAGATTTGTTTCATGTAGTCACATGGTAAAAGAAAAAACCTCCGTATAGAAAAAAAAAAAAACGAATCGCTGCCTTCTGAATCGTAATTGTAATCCCGCTTTACCAAACTGACAGCTAGGCACCATGATGATATCATGTAAACATCATGATACATGAAACACTTTCATAACATCGTATTACTCACCGTTACAAGTAACTGACAGAACAATGAAATCAATTTTCGCCAAGAGTATACCAATGCGTTGCCAACAAAATGCATCACAACTAGAAATTCTGAAACCCAAGGTGTTAAATATGCAATATGTGCATGCTCAAGAGCCAGGCCACTCGCTGCAGTTTTAACACGTCTTAAAATAGAAACTGATCAGTTAGAAGATAGTGTTCCAAGCTGACTAGCTTTTCTCAGGTTTTGTTTCAGCATTGCAAGTGTTCAACAAAGCAAAAGCAATAAAAGTGTTGTCCATGTGGAAGTGGGACTGTAAGATGTACACTGGTGCCAACACATTACCATGTGTAGCTCAGATACAAAAATCTTCATAATAATCACCAAGATTCCCATCAGTTCCATGTTACTCACTAACCAATTCCAAGCTGTGCATGATGGCCCTGTCCCAAATGGCACTCTTCCTTCTAGAAGTGCACATTTGTTCACAGTCAACACACAGCATTCTCCACTCTGAGCACATAGAACAAAATGATTACAACGCAACAGAAATGAAAACAGCAAATCCAATATCCATATTTCATGCATATATATTTGAAATGTGTTTATTCATGTTCTAGGCATGGATTTTATACAGTCAGGGGAAAATGTGTCTTTTGCATAAAAAAAACAAGTTAAACAAAGCAATCGATTCATGAACTTTTACTCTCACAAATGGATGTTCGCTTGCACTTTTTTAAATATGGGAATTTAAAATATTGTTTTACGCTTTTCTCTAGGTTTTACACTTTTCTGTTGTTGTTGTTGTCAGCAAAAGGTCAACCAGACCAACCGTGTTTGCTAGATTAGATGTTTTAAAACACTTTACACTACAAAAAGGTGGAATGATGAGGCCTTAGTGTTTAGAAGAAGGTTCTGCTTCACTTTCACTACATCAAAAGACATTGGATACAGCCCTAAAACTCACTACTATGATGGGATCAGATTTGGAAAGAGGAAGAGAGGGTAGGGGCACGGGTTTGGATGGATAACAGCAAAGCATCTACTTTTTTGATAGGGGAACAGGGTTAAAAGGCTTAGATACACTAAAGCTAACCAAGATTGGAAAGAAGAGAGAATTAAGGAGCCTAAAGTCTGAGTGAACAGCCTGAAACTGACTCACTGAAAATATGCTTAGATTTGCTCAGCGAATAAATGTATATACACATTTTTATGGTCTAACCCCTACTTGTTCATTCTGCTATAATGAAATGACAACACCACACGTACTACAGAGCAACAGATCTTTTACTATCGCAAATCAGATACAGCAACTCTTTCCTCTGTAATGTCTATTTGTTCTTTATCTTTGGTAGCAGATTTGAATTCTATGAAAAAGCAGCATGCTGCTGTTGGACTTAAGAGCTGTCAATGCTATGTTTAAATAAGATCATATTGTGTTTTCTGCTATGGCAGTTAGACAGACTAGCGAGACTGGCATTTAGTCAGCAGATTAGTCAGCAAACACTTTGCATCTCAATTCCGGCTACTTCCGTCAAGTGAATCTGACCTGAGAAAAATACTGAAAGGTGATCAACTGGCTGCATGTCAGCGACTATCCATAAAAGGTATTCCCTTATGCACAGGGTTTGGATTACTTCTTTAAAATGCAGTGGAACCAAAGCATTCAAATGCCTCTTTATTCTAATAAATTAAACATTGAATGGTCCGTTGGAATTATTTCTGTCCAAATTCAAACAAACGTTTCCGACTTGGAACATCGGCACCCTAAATGAAAATAAATAGCGAGATCTTCCGGCAGCACGGTGGCTCAGTGGATAGTTCTTTCGGTGTGTAGTCTGCATGTCCTCCCCATGTCTGTGTGGGTTTACTCCGTTTTCCTCCCACAGTCCAAAGACATGCGTGTTAGGTTAATTGCGGTTGGTAGGTTAATTAAGGCCCTTAGCGTGACTGTGTGCGTGACTGCATATGGGTACCCTACGACGGAGTGGCACCCCTAGGGTTGTTCCTGCCCTTGCACACAGAGTTGGAGGGTGGGCACCGGCTGGCCCGCGATCCCGTGTGGAAATGATGCACCAACACGGTAAGCCAGTCAGCCAAAAATTAAAAGCAGAAAAAGAATTAGGGCGTGTCAATATGCATATTATTCTAATATTATAGCAGATGTGATTTCAAGTCTAGTCAATTTTATTTATACAGCGCTTTTTACAACGGAGCATTGTCTCGAAGCAGCTTCACAAAAGCTTTGAGCAAGCCTAGAACGACAGTGAAAAGGAAAAACTCCCTGAAAGAAGAAGGAAGAAACCTTTACAGGACCAAGACCCAAAAAGGGTCCAATCCTCCATGGGTGGCCTAGATGTTAATTAAATAAATACTTAAAAGTATATTAAAGTAATAGTAAAATTAAGTAAATAACATTTAAATCAATAATAATATAAGGTAGTGAAAAAAGTAACAAAAGATTTTAAAATCAGTCCTCAGTGGGAGGTCCTTGGAGGCACATCCTCTCTTAGTGACTAAATGATGGAGGGAGTTACTGCACTCTGGTGGGACTGGGTTCAGACACATCTTCAATCTTGGTGCCGCTTTCCCGGTGACAAGACTGGCCCAGGGCACAGGTCCTATAAACTTTGAGGAATCCTGAATGATAAAAGTACGTGGTGAGTGATACAGACTCTGGCGAATAATCCACCTGTAGCGACACAGGTGTATAGTGACTAGTGCAGATGCTAGTGCCTATGTGGAGCTCAACTGCTACGTTTGAAAATAACTGTACAGCAGCAGCCGTAAACAACACGCTTAAACTGCAAAATCAACAACAAAAACATTATATGTGGTCAAAGGTAGAGCACAAATCTGAGTTGTCTAAGCAAATTTTGTGCAGTGTGTCACTTCGAACCATATAGTGTTCTTACTGGTGGTGTATATGTAAACAAAAACAAAAAAAAACAATGTATTAATGTAGTTCGCCGGAGAGAACTATAACCGTCATATAACATATAACTAACATTTTGGGAATTTATCACTGTCACTCTAGGCTTCTTCCGTTAAAGCTTTGGATATTTGTACAGCTGCGTTGAGACAATGACCTACTGTGAAAAGCGGTATAGAAATAAATTTGACTTTCACATGCAGTAAACCCTTTCTGTGCCAGCAGGAAATGCAGGCCCTTTCCACCATCTACCCTTCAGACCTGTTCGGGCAACGTGAACTGTGTCACTGAGGAGGTCAGGAACTTTTAATAACATGGCACAGTTACCACAGTTCTTTTTTTCCTGTGCTATAGCTGGGTGGCAATATTGTGAAATGAATTCAGTCTGTACTTCAAAACTGAAAGATCTGTAAGAAAGGACGACTGCAAGCTGTGCCCCAGGAGGCGGATCAGACCAGACACGTATTATACTGTACAAACATTATTACTTGGTGATAGAAGTGTATGCTGTCATACAGGTATTGGCACATTAGCCCAACATTTGTTGTCACTGAAAAATAAGTGCACTAAAGACAGTGAAAAACTATTGTGTAAGTGAACCGAGTGCAAAAATGTTAGGACGGTTTAATAACAATAATTACTGCTTCAATGCTTTGTTGCAACCACAAAACGCTGCTCTTTCTAACTGAATTCAGATCTTATTAATTGTGTTTATAGAAATAATTCAGATAATACAACTTGCTATTGACCTGAGCCTAGCAGAAACATTTGGAGGCAATACCCCAGATGTAGTGACAGAGTAACACAAGCCAGTAAAAGCTGCGCACATACAGCTGATAAGACGCGAGCGGTTATTCTATCAGCTTGAACAAGTGTCGTCAGTGGATATTTCTATAGTTTTGGACCATTCTCTGGTGTGCTTGAATATTCCAGTAGATCAGCAGTTTCTGCAAAGCTCACACCAGCTTGACCAGCACCAACAACCACGCCACATTCAAAGTCACTTAAATCCCGGCACGAGCTGATGCTCGGCTTGCACTTCAACTAGTCAACATATCCATGTCTACAAGCCTAAATGCACTGAGTTGCTGCCATGTGATTGGCACAGGTATACCTAACAAAGTGGCCAGCGACTGAATCCAGCATTATATCAAAGCACAAAATAAAAGCAGAACACATAAGCTGTGTTATTGATTCTGGTTTAAAACGGTGAGGGGAAAAATCCCTGTGTGCAATTAGGAAATTCATTAGGGAACTATGAATTGTATTTACAAGGCTTGTAAATCCAGAATTAGAGTGGAGCAAGAGCTAAATTGTAAGCCAAGCTAAACTGCACAGGCCATTTGGCAGTGTGATCACGGAATAATACTACCTGGAGATTTACATGCCTGCCAGTGTGCGTTACATAAGCTAGCTAAATTTAACATCTAACAAATGAAAAAAAGACAACAAAAGGTAGGATAACTTGCAGGGTGAACAATTTCCTCTGGGTAATGATAATATTTTAAAGTCAGGGATGCTGTGTGTTTGTGGTAACTTGTACCTGTAACTTTCAAAACTGGTGTGATCAAGGTTTCAGCACGGACTCAAGATGGGCTCAAACTGTGGGAGTTTTGCATTTAACTAACAATAATTTTTTTTTTCCAAAGCATGACGTATTGCATGAATACACACGCAAAACCACACATATGTCAAAGCATTAAGGATGCAACAATAAGTACTACTGCTGGCTTTTGGGTATTTGGCGATACTGATCACCAGTAGGAGGAAAAATAACATTAAAGTTCTTACAATGACTTTCAAAACATTTTTGACAGTTTTGTTTTCATAAGCTGCTCCTTACTATCTGATTATAACAAACTGAAATATGCATCATGTACTTGCATCGTTTAACATTCAGTTATGCCGAAATATACAACTGTTGACATTGATTCGTCACCTATCTGCTCAACGTTACATTGCTGCAAATTGATATCGGGTGCCATGTATCGGAGTAACTGAGTACAAACATTTTTTTTACATTGCCATTACAATTTACAATTAATTAATTGATTAATTAATCATACAATCCAAGCCATTGTGGGTTAAGGAACCCAACTGTGGCAGGGGTGGGATTTAAACCTTGGACCTTCTGGTCCATAGTCCAGTACCTTAACCACTAGGTCACCACAGTCCCAATACATGACCCGATAGTGGTATCGGTGCATCCCTACAAAAATATACTGCCACTATAAACGCGTATAAATGTACATTAGATGGTAAAACATCTGGCCTTCTTGTAGTGGAACTTCACTGCACGTTCTTCCTACAACCAGAGTGGTGTTAACAATCACAGACCACCGATTCATTTCCTACTCATTGTCATATCCCATTTGTCTTTCGTTCTGAATCTGATACTTATAAAAGATAAATATCCATCTTTGAGACCGCTACAATTCCCTACGATAACGTGCAGGCAAAATATCAAGCTGAAGTCGAATCGCACATCACGGCAATTAATCCTTTGTTTACTGAGAAACTGGGCCATTTGGATTAGCCCGGGGTAGCTGCTGGCAGTTGGAAAGAGATGAGACAAAAATAGACTTATGTTTACAGAATCTGCTCACAGAATCCCATTGTTTTAGCCTCAGAGCAAGCAGGCAAGTTGGTGTGCATGAGGAAAGGGGGGGGGGGGGTGTAGGGGGTGTGCATGGCCTACATAAAATTCCAGGGCAGAATGCAGCACGATTTGAATAAACATGGACTATAAACAATAACTATGTTTCTAATATCCAATTAGTTTATTTGACAATAACCAGAGCCTGGTGTTGATGTGGTTTGCATTACTGTCAGTATCTCAGACAATGGAACAGACAAAAAGTATGAGGGCCTTCAGGGCTGTCTGATATGCTGGAACTCAAACCCTGACTTCAGCTCATGGCTTTTAAAATTCTGATTAAATACAGTCAGGGCATCACTGTCACCGAATCGAGCAGACTGCAAACTACGACGGTGCTTCAGCAAGTCAGTGGGCCACCACCACAGTGACCGTGTTCACAGAGTAGCAGCAGTGGCTCTGAACTAATCCAGCACGCCACAGACACGATTTGCCACATCCGAGGGAAGGAAGGTCAAACTGGGATCATTTCTTACCAGTGCTACAGCAGTCGCATTGCCGAATCGATGCGAAGGAAAAGGCGGCAAACGGGTATAGTGGAAATGACATGTTCTTTCATGCATTAACAATCTGTTGGCTGACAGTGATATGGGGGTAGTTGCTGGCTTCCTACCTTGAAGGAGAGATCGGAAGACAGCACAGGTAGGGATGACAAGGTAAATTAGGGAGGTAGAGCGTAAAAAGGTCTTGGTCTGACTCACAACTGGTCATGTCTGAGACAGGGGTGGTTTGGTGCCTTTACTGATTGTTCCTCCATGCATGCAAATTTGAACCTTAGAAAATTACAACTGACACTGCAATATTTTTTTTTTCTGCAATGTATACTGCAACATGAATCAATTCAGGAATTTTCACCATATGAATGTCAAATAACTTTGGAAAATATCCTTTTCAGAAAGAATGATTGGGGTCGTTTTGTAAAAGTTAAAACAAATTATTTAAAACAAACTAATAAAAAGCTAAACAAAAAACGCCTTACCCCTTTAACTTTATTGCTATAAACTTGGCTCTCCTGTAAGATTTGAAGTGAAAAAAGAGCGCAGAAAATCATAACGCTTTTTAGTTCTCGTGTTACTTTATATCTCCAGATTACGCATTGGATAAAACTTTTCTTTAGCAAAGAACTGGACTAGAAAAATCAAACATTTACTAGTGAATTAAGAAATAAATATTTAATGTGTCAAACTTTCACTATATGTATATACCTGCACATATACTGTATATATGAGCAATAAATCCAATAAAACGTGTTAGTTACATTGCATCTCGAGTGTTAAATACTTTATTTGTATAATGTTATTAAGGAACAGTATATAAACCGCGCAGACCCACGCGGAGATCCCAGGCCGCTCCACCTAGAACCTTCTTACTGTGGGGCAGCGTTGCTATCCCCCCGAGCTTTATATAAAGTAGTAACATAGCCTTACCTGTAGGCTTTTTACACAATATATTATACAAAACAGACGTTTGCTTGTATTAATCCAAATAAATTATTGTACAGCTAGATGTCGTAGAGCAGAAGTTTAGCGTTCTGAACAGGTTGTGTCTCACAGGAGTTAACAAACGTCTTATTGAGTTAAGCAATTGTATGTTAAAAACTGTTACACTGTTTCTCCAAAAAAAGATATAAGGAATAAAAACCTAAGAGATAAAAATTAAGATTGGAACCCAGAGCTGTCCAGAACTTTGGTCGTCTTCTTGTGATGCTAAAGGCTGAAGCACATTGATGCCTCTGAGCACACATTGACCGTGTGCAATGACGCAGTTTGTAACTCAATAGACTCATTAACCTGCCGTAAGGTTTAGGTCGTAGGCTCTTCATGCAGAGATCTGCCTGCGTAGGAAGGAGGCAGCAAGGGCACTCACAAGGTAATAGGCCCAATGAATACTGTCAGTAAAAGCGGTGGTCTACTCGGGTCAAAGTCTCATCTCGCATAGATGCCCCTAAATAAATTTTCCACTTGCATTTAAAATTAAGCTGCGAATGCATGAAAAATAATCATACTGTAGAGCCCTGTAAACACAATAGCAGGTGAGTGCTTTGACTCTTCTGAAGTTAATTTACGGTGACTCACTGGATTACCATTGTATCCATGTATTCAGTCGAGTTGAGCTACATACTCTATGTATCCAAGAGCTCTTACGCTGGAGTAAATTTTCTTATATAAGATATACTTCTACTAAAGACGTGTCACAGACAATGTCAAATCAGCGTCCACAGCTATTCATGACAGTGTGTGTGGGTTGGTTACTGGACTTGAATCATGATGACAGTGGAGAGAAGTTGCATGGTGATTCGATTATAGAAACAAATTGCCAGGTGATAAGTATTGCCATTGGTAGCTACAAGTGCATAGAGGCACTTGGCTTGGACCTGGTTTGTAAAATTGATTGGAAATGATTGAGAAGCCTTATTTAGAAACAGAAGAAGATACATTAACCATAAAAGATTACACATGTCTAAATCGTACTAGATTCTACATATAGCCATCAAACATTAACATATCTTCCCCGTGTCAGTTTCTCTGTAGTTTACTCTAGGTACTTGGGTTTCCTCGCATTATGTTAATTGCATGATGTTAATTGGTTGCTCTAAAGTGGTCTAGTAGAAGTCTGACTTGTATCAATGTGTTGTGAATGGCCATTAATGCTGATGTTACTTTAAGTAAATCAATAAAACAAAAACGCTAGCGATATCAATTGACAGCAATATAACGTTGAACAGGTAGGCGATGCAATGTCAGCACTTTGGCTATATTATAGGACATGTGAATGCTTTGCATAGTCGAATGTTTAACGATGCAAGTACATGACAGGTATTTTATTTTGTTATAATAGAAAGTGAGGAACACCTTATGACGTTAAAACATTTGCAAAGTCATCGAAAGAACTATAATGTTATTTGTATTGGTAGCTTGTCGGCAAATACCCTAGGCACTTTCTTATGATGAAAAGCAGAATTGTTGAAATGTAAAGTTAAAAGAAACACAAGGAACACCCTGAAAACTGTAACGAATTAGAAATGAGGAAAAAGGAGTTTTCGGAAAAAAAGAAGGTGGTAAGTTGGTGCCAGAAAGGGGAATTCCACCAAATAATTGACAGGAAACAAGTGAATGTACAAAACAAATTAAAAAGTCACCTAAATTTGACATTGCAATTCTGGGCTGGGATACAGGTTTGAAGAAAACGGTTAAGCAAAAATACATCAACCTTAATATGAATATTCATCGTATATCATGCCAGTAGAAATACATCATGGGTAAAGCAAAAGTTACCTACCTAGCGAGTGAAGTAAATTCTTTTAAAAAAAAAAAAAAAAGAGAGAGAGACAGAAATACACCTTGCCCAGATGCAAGGCGCATTGACATGGCCATCCTCTATCTGCTGGTTTCAGATGACATCTTATGACCAGCTAATTCTTAAAAAACAATCTTATCAGGTAGTGCATCATTGTTTTTTTTATATGAAGAAGTCAACACCACGAGTCCAGAAACATGTTTACATTTACAGCATTTAGCCGACGCCCTTATCCAGTCCCCACTGATAATGTGTAATAGTGTAATACTGATTCAAAGTTTGTACATGGCTTGGCCAGGTAAATACAGTTAGGTACCTTTTGAGTATTTTTTTTTTTTTTATATAATTACATAAGCCATAATTTGTTGTATGGATGCTCGTTGCTTGCCTTTTCAAACCTACAGCAGAACCTGTTAAAAGACTTTCCATGACTTTTTATTAGTGGTTCTTATCCTTGGGCCCCTTTGTAAATTTAGTGACAGCAACATAGAGAAAATGCACATAAGAATGTAAGAGTTTGCATAATACACCGCTAACAAAAGCTAAGGGATATTTTATGACCAGGATAATAGCAATCAGGTGTACAAATTTAATAGTCTGGAGGTTAAGAAACCTTGCCCTAGACGCGAGTTTTCCCAGGGGGTTTCCTGCCATTATAATTAAGGCAGTCCACCTAAGAGAAAGGTGGTGGGGGAGTTGAGTTGTGGATTCATGGATTAATTTCCTCGGTAGCATGGGTGACCCTCCACACTGACTAGGCAGGGTTTACAGGCAAGCAAAGCACCTACAACAACTGTGAAGATGCCAGCTGTATCAGAATCAGCTCATGTACAAGATCATGCAGTTTGCCATATCCAGGCATAACCAGCCAGAAGAAAGCCACTTAGCATTACAAGAAAGATAAACTCCAATGTGTGGCACAGCATCAAGTTGCTAATCCCCCACCATGGTGATCCTGGTTAAAGTTAGGAGTGGTACTTTACAGCCTGTTCAGGCATCAAGCAGACATGACTGGCTGTGCCTGAGGGAACAGGAAGACACCAATGCAGCCTAGGGTTTTCAAAAATAGCGATACTGAACATTCAAAACGCTACAATAGTCGTTTCCCACGGTATCGATTCTATTCATATGATATATTTTGATTCTGCCAGGCTTCCATAGCACACAGAATTTGTTATGCTGAAATGGCAGCTGAAGTAAAATCACTGTGTGCACCCTGTCTTAATTAGAAAAGCAGGAGGGTTGTGTGAAAATACTTTGGATTTGAAAGGAAAATACATTTATTGGATTTTGTTTATTGTGGATCTTGATTATTTGTGTGGGAATGTCCCTTTCTAATTGAATGAAATGTGCAGAAAGATTTTATGCTGTGTAAATTGGGTTTTTCTGTCAATGTCCTCGTTATTTTGCTCCAGGTAAAAGGTCAGCTTATTTACTCTGAAATACTGAAAAAAAATATCTAAAAATAGTACAACTTGGTTATGACTGACCAATCACTGAGAAAAATGTAACAATATCAGCAAAATTCAGTCACTTTCCATGTGAACAGATACAAATCTACTCAAAGGTAATATACAGTATAGTACAGCACTAAACCTTAATATTATTACAATAAAAATGCAATATAACGTACTCTAAATATTAATATTAATCAAATTATAGATTAACAAAAGTAACTTAATATAGGACAGGGTGAGTCAAAAGACACAGGACAGCCTTTTATTTCAGAAACAAAAGAGAAAATGACATATCTAAGTACACCAGCAAGTAATGGGTGACAGGACCTGACCTTGAAAGCAGACATAGGATCAAGGGCAGGTTTCTTTCAAATGGGAAGGTGGTGATGTGGCACATCAAAGAAGACCAGGATTTGTCTAAGAAACTGACTAATGCAACCTTTTGTTGTTCATCACAGGTAACTGGAAATGGAATTGATGTCCGGGGAACAAAGCTGCCGTATCAAAGACTTCAACAACCGACACCCAGAAAATCCACAAATATCAGCAATTTATAGCACTGTTTCATTCTTCATAACCAAATACTCAAACCTGGACAGTGAATGAAAGTCACAAGGTGGTCAACTGAACACCGCTACGTACAAAAAAAACCTCGAGAATGGTTTTAAACGCCTTGGCGGAAAGTCCACAAGACAGCACGAGTTTGCCAAAAAACACATGAAAGACTCCCAGACTATGAGAAATACGATTCTCTGGTCTGATGAGACAAAGTTTGAGCTTTTTGGCGTTAATTCTAAGTGGTATGTGTGGAGGAAACCAGGCACTGATCCCAACAGTGAAACATGGTGGTGGCAGCATCATGCTATGGGGGTGTTTTTTTAGCTGCAGGGACAGGACGACTGGTTGCAATTGAAGGAAAGATGAATGCGGCCAAGTACAGACATATCCTGGAAGAAAGTGCTCAGGACCTCAGACTGGCCTGAAAGTTCACCTTCCGACAAGACAATGACTCTAAGCACACAGCTAAAATAACAAAGGAGTGGCTTTGGAGCAACTTTCTCACCATTCTTGACTGGCCCAGCCAGAGACCTGACCTAAACCCAATTAAGCATCTCTGGAGTGACCTGAAAATACGTCTACCAACGTTCACCATCCAACCTGACGGAACTGGCGAGGATCTCCAAATCAAGGTGTGAAAAACTTGTTGCATCATTCCCAAGAAGACTAAATACTGAGCAAAGGGTCTGAATACTTATGACCATCTGATATTTCAGCTTTTCTTTTGTAATAAATGAGCAAATATTTCTACGTCTTTTTTTTCTCTTAGCAAATTTCTGCTATTTAACAAAAAGTGATACATTTAAAGGGGGCCGAATACTTTCTGTACCCACTGTAAAAAGCACTCAGACTTGTACCATCACATTCAATCCTTAACAGGTTCCAAACATCGAGGCAGCACATTTACTTGCATAAGATGAATGAGCCATGTTAATTGTTTCTATACATTGTATGCACAGTGAGCTTAAGGTTCCTCCATTCAGTAAGTGGACAAATAATCCTGCTGGGATTTCAGGCCAAAGCAATTCAAGTTCAAACAGTTTGAGCTGGAACCCATTTCTCGTTGAGCTTCCAAAGTGCTGTATTTGGTAAGAAGAGATACAGGCAATACCTATTACAGTCTGATTTCAAATGCTGATACTCATTGTTTGTGTCATTTTGGGAAAAGCATTTTATACTTTGCTCTTAAGTACACACACATCTCCAAAGGCACTTCTTCATACTGACTTATTTGCAAAGTAATTCACTTAAACAGATGACTTCTCTTTGGAGTGACGCCTGAGAGACTGCAGCTAATAATTATCACAGGCACAAACCGTAGAACAAGCACTTAAAGTTTAAAACCATCAGCTTTTACAGATGAGTGTTTGTAAGACTACTATGTGGTTTGTGAGTGTGGTGTTTGAGTAGGTTCACGGCGGCCCATAAAAACATGACATTTACCTCACCTCCTTATTTGTATACTCGCTGTACATTTTATCAGTTCCTCTTACCATACGGGGAACTTTGTGTTTCTACGATTTATAGACTGTAGTCCATCCATTGTTCTGTATACACTGTTTGACCCTGTTCTTCAATGGCCAGGACCCCCATTGCCAGCTATGGATGTTATCTCAGTGAAATTGATGCTGAAGTGTTGCACTGGTATGAGTGGATCGGAATCCAGCAGTGCTGCTGGAGTTTGAAACACTGTTGGACTAAAACTAGGCCGACCAAAAACGTCTGGCCTACATCGTCCTGTCACTAATACAAACTGTGCAGTAACTGATGAGCTAGTGTTCCTGATTTCGAATCTAAATCAACCAGGTAATTCTAGCTAATAGCGTGGACAGCGAGTGCTAGAAAACTGCAGCAGCACTGCTGTGTCTGATCCACTCATAAGCGTAAACATATTGCTCATTTGCTCTTAAACTATGATCTTTTAGTCTACATGATACAATAATAACAAACCACAACAGAGAAACCGTGGCAGATTAGACTCTTGGCAACTTAACTGTACTTTCAAATAAAAAGGAAGCTGTAAATGCCTGTAATGTTATCAGTCATAGTTACTGCGTTCTTCACATTTTCAATTATTGTGCTTTAAATGAATGGCGACCACATGGGAGATGGCTATATTAATGCCCAGCATTACAGTGCATAACAAAAGTAAAAGTATATTTCATTTAAAAGTATATCTCTGTGCAAAACAAAAACAATAAGCAAAACAAACTACACTAATGTTTGTTGTTCAATACTTAAATGTAAATTACTCAAAAATGAAAATCACCTATTAAACAGATCGACATTTATTTATTTACCCTTTTCATTTCAGCACACAACATTGCACAACATAAGTGTTACCAATTACTGTATAATACTTTCAAGTTCCTATAAAACTGCTTCCCTTCTATGGAAGACACACCATGAGATGACTCGTTTTAATTAGTTGTGGTTAAGCAATCAGCTTCAGCCTTCAGCTACCATTCAGCTGCAGCAGAATCATCCCATTCTAGTAACCCAAAAGAAACGCACTGGGTAAACCAGAGACTTTGCTCTTCTTGTCTGTTGAAAAGAAAACGTTTCATGTCAGCTAACTCCAAAGTATCCAGTCATTCAAAGTCAGCGAATAATTTTAATTAGCTTTTCTCATTTCGGTTCAAAACTATCTGCACTGCCTTTCAGACCTGCTTTTCCTCCGGAGCTGTTGACCATGCTTTTAAAGCAATTCTGCTTTATTGTTTAACTACTAAGGACGCACTCACACTAGGCAATCTGTATCATGCCCAGGCACATTTGTTCCGCAAAGCACGGTTCATTTTATTAGTGCGATCGCCCCATATCGTGTCGGGGTGCGCTGGGCTGAACCAAAAAAAGCTCGAAAAAGTACAACCGCAAAAGCAGTGCTGTGCTCAGAGCAGACGCTCTTTCTCCAAAAATTGGTTTAGTGATTACAGTACAAAATTACAGTACCAGTTTCATCCAACTACCATGTCTGTGCATCACTACTTGATGTTACAACTAAAGCTACAGTAGTTCTTGATCAAAGAGTTGCATTTCCAATAAAACGTAATATCTATCTTTAAAAAGCCTGCTACACACGCTGCTAGCCCTTGTCCTTCATTACTCTTCTGAATACACCAAGGCATTGCTAGAATTATACTGTCTATGCAGAGTGAAAAAGACCGCAGTGGCTAAAGCTAGGTTCAAACACAACTGAAAAGTGGCCCAAATCTGACTAATTTTGTTTTTAGGCGATCCTCACTATCCTTTTAATGTGAACTATATCAGACCCACTAGTCTAGCGGTAAAACCAATCAAAATGGACTCAAAAGTAACAGGCATTTCCTTAACGGCTGTGTTAAAAAGGGGCACTATAATCAGCTATTGCTATTTCTTTGGATTGTTTCCTTAAACATCTCTCTTAAGCTTTTTATTTTCCTTCTTCATTGTCTACAATTTTTCTGTGTTCAGCCATTAAAAATAGAATTTGGTCCACTTTTAACATCTCTGTGACCATAGACAAAGTCAAGCTGTAGAACCCGCGAGATTCTTTTTTTTTTTTTAACATATCTGTAACCAAGAGGAGAGAAGAACATGGTCTTCCCAGGCAATACCAATAAAGCCCATTCTTTGATTTGTTAAAAAAAAAAACACAAAAAAAACCTCCTTAGACACCGACAAAAAGCATGCGGTGGTGTGTTAAAAAGAGCAAAAGCACAAGTCGGTTAGCTCTCTACATGAAGTTCTTTGGAAATTCTCCAGGGTAAAAAGCAGCTGCATCATACAATGTCTACAAATTACAGGCATAAGCTGCAGATCAGCTGGCGCGAGGCCTTCTGCTTAAATCTCCAATCCTCATCACAAATTAATTACATATTCTCCCTGAACATGTCTGGCTGATGATGTGGCATCAGCTGGATGAGCAGGACTACTCGACATTAGGTCATGGAGGTTTGTGTGCACATTATAGTTTCTGCAAACAAAGAACCAAAAGAGAAAGCCCAGCAAAACCAAAGGTTAGAGATTGTCGAATGAAATAATTTATACACACACACACACACACACACACACACACACACACACACACACACACACACACACACACACAAAAAAAATAAAAAAAAAAAACAAAAAAATATATATATATAG
>JAUZST010038635.1:0-27315 GCA_034779995.1 Parotocinclus haroldoi | reverse complement strand
ATTATTATTATTATTATTATTATTATTATTATTATTATTTTTATTATTATTATTATTATTTTTATTATTATTATTATTATTATTATTATTATTATTATTATTATTATTATTATTATCATCATCCTTTAGTAATTAATTACAAACAATTTGACCCAGTATATTTAATGTCATGTCTCATCCGTTTCATTAACCAATAAACATTCATTCCTGCAGTTCAAACCTTTGGCACATATTTGAATCTACTTAGAACTAGTAATTAATAAATAAAAATAAACAAATACTGATTTGATTTCAACTGGTTACAAAGGATGATTATAATCATGGTTTTGGTACAAAATTAGGCTCCAGGAAGACAGGAAATAATTTTCATATTTCAGTTCTAAATAATATTGTAATAATCCAATAATTTGATTTGTTTTGCATTGTCTTGTTGATAAATGCATGGACTTCACAGGTAAATATGTAATTTTGAAAAAATTAATGTTGCTTAATGTACATTTTTGCATTAATGCTGCCATGAGAGAACTAGAAATGACATTCGCCAAGGGCACTGACACATACCATGAAAGGTACCCTGACCTTTGGCATTTTTCAACTCATCTAGACTGTCACACAGTGGAAATGGGGAATGTCATCTTTTTTAGATAAACTCTTAGAAATATCATCACTGTATTTTACAAACTGCAGTTTCACCATTTTTGAACAGTTCTTCATTTATGCCATTCACTTGGATTGGATTTACTGTACAGTCGCGGCCAACTCTTGGTCACTTGATGAATCATCGATCTCCACACAATTCCATCTTTCATCAATGTGATCCATGAAGTATTTCGGCAGGATAGTGGCGTAGTTTGCAATTGCTTTCTCCACCCCTCCCCATTTATTTGCGCCATTGTTTCCAGTTACACGGCTGGGGTGTTTGCATACACAAGTCAATAACAATTTAGAGACACCAATTAACCTAACACGCATGTCTTTGGACTGCGGGACGAAACTGGAATAAACCCACGCAGACACAAGGAGGACATGGAGACTCCACACAGAAAAGACCCAGACCGCTCCACCCTGGGATTGAACCCGGGACCTTCGTGCTGCCCAAGCTGATCACTACGATACTTAATTAAAATAAAATACTTATGCAAATCTTTTACAATATTGTAGTGTTTTTTATCTACCTTATCCTAATAACAGAAATGGAATTGAGTTTCCCAGGATCAAGTGTCTGATTAATAAAACAAGCGTACAGTGTATGCAATTATTTTTATAGAATGCATTACAGTGGACATTAAATAGTGTTAGAAAGACTACGTTCAGACGTTGCAAGAACCTGTGTGGACATTCAGGCAATGCTAAATTGTGTAATGTTTACATAGTTTTTCATATTTGTGTCATAAAAATGCCTGTAGAGTTGTATTTGTTTCTTAAGTTCACTTTCTAAATGTGAAGCCAAATCATGGCAAACCATGTTTATTGCAGTAATTTGTGGCATATTCAACATAGTGCCAGTTGCAATGAGTCAAGTTTAAATCTAAGATTTCAATTTGTGCCGCACTGAGTGCCTGACTAGAATTTCCTAAATGAAAATTAGAAAAATAATTAGATAAAAATATATATATAAGTAGATTAGGGGTGGGACTCAATTAAAAAAAAAAACACACATTTATTAGAAGCTTTGTAATTAATTAATCAAAATGAATCACATTTTAATCACATTTTAATAATTAACATGAGAGATTAATTTAAGTTTGGACGATGAATGAGTCAATAAACATAAGCTTAAACTTCAAAATCTTGTTTATTTTCCCACCAATCTACTACACAGACCAACAGATAAGTGCAGAAAACACAAAGCAAACAGAACCCTGGAAACTGTGACCAAAAATACTGACCAAAAAAGTACTGATTGACCTCAGCTGCTTTTATTGAACTTCCTGGTATGGCACAAATACCAGTTCTAACAAGAACTCTTCTACCCAGTGCAGTACGGAGGTACCCTAACATGGAACGCAGCAGTCACTCAACACACACAGACGACTTCCACACAGACGGTAGGATGCGCTTATTCATTCCACAAAAGCCAACAATGATCACAGAACAATCTACACGAGTTATATTCCCTACATACAAAGTTTCACGTAAGACAACATTCCCAAACGCCCAAAATAAACCCACAAGGTCACAAATACTCATGTTCACGCCCCCCAAAAATGCCACATCACGTTCAGTCACTCCCACAACCAGCCCGCAATCACATAAAAGAGAACAGGGGACGACACAAATCCAAAATAACAGATCAGCGAGTCATGGAGCTGTTTGTTGGACCAAACGGCCCACTTCGGGTTCGACCGTCGCTACAATATAATCTGCACTGAGAAATGTTCCAGGGTGCGTTAAAATGCGTTACATTTTTTAATTTGTTATTTTCCGTGTAATTAATTAATCAATCAAAATTAAAGTCCCACCCCTAAAATAGATTCATAAAAGAGCATGTAACTGTTCTGAAATGTACAATATGAGCAAATCTTTTGTTTGGTCATTATCTTTTTATCAAACATCCCTCTTGCAGCAACTATTGTCATCATGCCATGTTTTGCTGCTGTATGACTTGCACCAAGGAGCTATTTCAGTGAGGCAAAACCAATAATATCCAATAGATTATCCAGAGAGCATTTTCCAACAACCAAGTCGCTGGCTGATACATGCATCCTTGTTCTACTTGTGAACAAACAGTCGTTTGAATGCAAAGTTTGTGTGTACATACAGGCAGTGATGAATGTTTTCATACATATGACAGTCTTTATGGTTTACTCAGGGTTTTGAATTTCCTGCCCTGTTTCTGGCTCAGCAGTGTTTACAACATATGCATGTGTAGCTATGATGTTTGTAGATGTTGTTAGTTTCTAATATAAGGAACATGTAGCTCTCTGGGAAAGACAGAACCCGAGAACTCTGCATAATTAATATTTGCTTAAAATTTGCAGCTTAATTACTACGACATTATAAATGCAGCCATCAAAGAATATAGTGTCTCTAATAGAATACAAATTGCCGGTACTAGACAAACTGATTTGATGAGTAATGGGAAAGTTTTAAAACGGGAATTAAAATGATTATTAAAAACCTGGAATTCATTTTACTATTTGCTTTATAGCTTGTAAATATAGAAGATTTATGTTTGTGTGCTAGAAAATCATACCAGAAAAGCCACCATTAAAAACCAGTATAATCATTGATTCCCTACTTGCTGATTTTGAAAATATTGGCAACATATTTTTGCAAATTTGAATGAACCTCAATTGAACATAATTAAAATACTATCTATAATTAATTAAAGAGAATACAGCCTTATGAAAATAAACTAGAGAATATAAAAATATAGAATGAGACAATAGTATGTATAAGTTTTAACATAACATAGAGAATATGTGCATTGAAATTATTTAGTCCAGAATTTAGTGCACTAATACTGAGTGGTAGTTGAAGCACAGGTATTAAACTGAAGCAGTGGTATTAAAAGATAGAAGTTGTGATGAGAGATTGTGGTAGTGAAACAGTGATACTGAGGGTAGACTTGATGGTGGAATTGTTTAATTTTAATCAAGTAAACCAACAATTCAGTTACACATTGCATAATTCAAGGCCACCATTATATACGTATGTAACACACAACACGGAGGGTGAAGAAAGCACATCAGTGCCTCTTCTACCTTAGACGGCTGAGGAGGTTTGGTATGAACAAACCACACAGGAACTGTGGTGAGCATTCTAACAGGTTCCATCACCACCTGGTACATGAACTGCACTGCTGCCGAGCAGCCCTGCAGGGGGTGGTGCGGTCAGCCCAGTACATCACCGGGGTCCAGCTCCCAAACCTCCAGGATTTGTGCACCAGCCGCTGTCTGAGGAAGACCAGGAGGATCCTCAAAGACTCTACCCACCCAAGCCACTGTCTTTTCACACCAATGCCGAGTGGCAGGAGGTACAGGAGCATAAGGACCAGAACCAGCCGGTTCAGAGACAGCTTCTTCCCCCGGGCCACGAGGCTGCTGAACAGTCAGTAGTGCTGGTGTAGCAGTCAATGGACCTGTCACGTGTACATCTGTATATACAACAGCTTCTATTTATTCACTTTTATCACAAAACTGTTAATAGTATGCAATACCGTGTAACATCAACAAGTTGCTACCACAAACTTCTATTTAATAACTTTAACTTTATAACTGTGTGCAATACTGGTGTATATTATGTGTACATATCAGACTAACGTGTATATAGATATATTTTACTGTTTTTACGTTTTTCACTCACCTTCACACCTGTGTAAATGTGACGTGACAATAAACGTGATTTGATTTGATTTGATTTGATTTGAAGTGCTGATTTCCATGGACTTTCCTCCACAGTCACCTGGCCTAAAAATCTTTATCAAACATTTATAGGGGCTGTTAAAGACAATCATACTAGGATTGCATGGATCATCAAATTTTGCAGTCTTTACAGCCAATGGGGAATATACCAAATAGTAACCAATTCTGGTACTTATGGAAAGCAATTCAACGTTTCACTTAAGTTATTATACTGATTATATGATTTTAATGTATTTGAGGAGAAGAAAAAAACTAAATAGAAGTAGTCTCATGCTTTTGACCCCTCTGGATAATTAGGTAGTTAAACATTTGGGTGAATCGGGAAGTCTGTCACATTTCTTAGGTAATAGTAATTCATTATTCTGTTTATTTCAACTGCCTAGGTTATTATTTTTTTCAGCACATTCGCCTTGCTTAAATACATCTATCCTAACCATGTTGCATAGAGAGAGTTGTGTACCCTAGAGTGCATGGAGGTGGGAACCCCATTGTCTGAAATTCTCAAGCCTCACTTCCCTGCCTTGAGGGAGCACATCATTAGCTCAGGTAATCCCTAACAGCCCGGGTGCACAATCCTAGCAGGCCTATCCCAAATGTTCGAACAATAAACAATCCTTTACCCCTCTATTTACCACACATACCATCTGCCAAACAATTAGGTCATGTTGAGTAAACACTACTTAAACCCCAGTCTGTAGTTGATGAGCTAATTGGATGTAATTATAGTTCTGTTGTTTTGGGAATGGGAGCTGGAGGCCTTTTTCTAAATTAATAGAGAACTCTTGCCAGGGCTGGCCCTAGCATTTGGGGGGCCGTAAGCTGAACGTGATTTGAGGAGCCTTTTTCAGAGCAGATCACCAACACTAAGTCAAAGATTCAGTTCAGGGTACTGAAATGGTAATGTGGCAGTTAAACGTATATTTTCAGTACAGTTATACACATAGAAAGTTTATACGGCCCATGTTTTCTAATTCACACTCTGCTTATTCTTTATTTACGTTGTAGTGGTCATTGGGCTTTGTAGTTCTACAATTACATACTGTTGTCCATCTACAGTATTTCACTAAATACTTTGTTAATCTTCTTACCTTCACCTTTGTTCATCCTTCTGCTCTCTAATGGTAAGGACCTTCACAGGGCCACCACAGATCAGGTACTATTGAGGTGGTGGGTCATTCATAGCGTGTGTTGCTATGTTTGGTATGATTGGTGTGTGTGTAGTACTCAAATGAGTGGATCATACACAGCGGGGCTGCTGGAGATTTTAAGCACCTCGTTGAAAATAGTTCGAAAATAGGACAAAAATATCCAGTCGCCAGGATCCTATAAGCAGCATCCTGTCAACTGTACAACTTAAATAAATAATAAGTACATTACAATACAAAAATATAGAATAGAATATAGAATGCCTAAGACTTTTACAAAATACTGTAAGTGTACAATTACATACTGTAGCCTGTGTTTGTTTTCCCTATGGTTTACCCATAAACAACACTGTGTTTTAAAATGATATGCTTGAAAAGTTCAAAACAATAGATATAATTTGTATTATAATGTTTTATAGGTAATATTTGATATTGTAAAAAAATAAGATTAAGTTCATTATTGAGGTTATGGATAATGGAGTCTATGGGACTACTTTTGGAAGCACCAAAAATGAACTGTACTGTTCATTTTTTTAAATCTAGCTGTGGCTTTATAAATTGTATCAGTGAAGTTATAATGTGTTAGTTTACAAGACATGCAGAAGGTCACATCCACTCAAATAATCCAACAAAAAACATTTGTAAATATTAAATGTGGTCACCACATTCCCCCGGTCAGTTAGAGTTTATGTATAAAGCAATATTGGAATGTGTCATGAATGTCCCACTTCACCATAGCATTAATTCATAAAGCAATTTGCCTCCATAGACAGTCAAAAATAACATTTTGATTAAATAGGTTGGTGTTAAACAAAGAAATGTATTATTGATCACTTTTTTAATAAATAATTAAAAAAAACACAATGCAACGTAGTCCCTACCTGTTCAGTCATGCATGAAAGCATGATCACTTTTTCCATTCATCAGTTAGTGGCACAAAATGCATGAAGAATCAATTTCAGCTGTTTCCATGACTAAAATCAGTAGAGGTGTGCGCTGTTTAACGTCCGCATTACGTTCTGCGAAACAGGATGCTGACCAAAATGGACGTTGAATGGATGTTAATCAAAAGACAACAGGAAATTATTTCATACAGAACTGTGCTGCAAAATACAGTAATTCTTACCTTTCACTTACTTAAAATAAAAAATGTTAACAGAAGAAGATGCCATTTTTCTTTCATTCTCTTTTCTGTCAGCAGGGCTTTCAAGGGTTCACTCGTATTAGTTTTCTGTCATTCATACATGAATTAGATGTCTATAAAACAGATTATTATTTCCTATTGTAATAGTTAAGACTTTGGCGCTGATTGGATGGACTTTGAACAGTGCATACCTGTGTATACATTTTCATAGGTTTAAAAGCTATTACATGATTACAGAATTCAGTTGTGCATAGTTTAGTTTGTTGATGTCTATGGTTTTACAGTGGCTTTCAGCATGGCCTAACCAATCCCGGTTTTTAATCAGAACTACCCGTTTCAAAAAGTTAACATTAGGGTTAGGGTTAGGGTTAGGGTAAGGCTAACATAGTGTTAAAATTATTGACATGTTATTCTTTGGTATAACAATGCAGTATAACAACAGTCATGTCACATATTGTCACAATAGGGATCACATTTTATATTTCTAAAGCAAATACTAATGAAAATTGTGTCTTCTGTTCAAAAAAAGTATGCATGAACATTATGATGTACACACAAATAATTTTCCCTGCTCTAAAGTCATGTGACAGATGCTTCTAATTTGATTAGCTGCTGTGTTTGATTCCTCAGCTGTGTATGTACTGTGCAGTACTGTGAACCCTGCTTGCTGAAATGCTGCCACCATTTCAGCTATTGAATTTAAACAACAGGGTGTTTGCTGCACATATTGGGCCTTCATGTTGACTGGGGGCCCTAGATAGCCACTTTGCTTATGCCTAAAACTGGTTATTGGCCATCAGTGATTTTTTGTGTTTTGCTGACGTGTTCAGTGCTTCATACAGGATGGATATGGTCAGTTGTTGTTTTGTCTTGCCATAAGCAAGAAATGTGCAGTTTGTCTAAATTATCTATGATAAATATCCACGATGAAAGGCTGCAAAATGATTTCAAGCTATGCCAAAGAAGTGCTGAATCATTTATTATGCAGCACTAGATGTTTGATTTGGATGAATGAGCTATTTGGAATGTTACAAAAACCATAGCTCCAGGGCTTTGTTTTCTTTGCCCCACGTCCACTCTGGATGTATTGCCAATGTCAGTGTTGTTATTCCAGCGTGATCCGTGGATAGCCTTAAAAATTCGAAACAGGTCCAGGTTGCCTGAGTTGCGCTCTGCAGCTGATAAGTTCCAGAGGTACGAGGTGAGGCTGACGACCTAATAGGGCTCAGCTTATTTCAGTTAGACCACAGGGCTAGGGTAAAGGTAGATCAGAATGTAACTGTGAAACAGAAGGTCTCACTGGTTCCAAAAGTGACCAGTTGTCATTTCATTATATTCAACTGCTTTAAAACAGTTTTCTTCAGTAATTGTAAGTGAGATTTAAGGCACAGTAGTAGCATCCCTGATGACTCAAAGACTTACGCTTGAAAATACCGATAAGTAGTTCCTAGGAAAGGCTCAAGGAAGGGAAAACCAAAGTGAAAGCCTGTAGACAGATGCATTATTGGATGAAATACACATTTCCTTTTTAAGGATGAATAGACCTTTGTATGTCTTGCTATTGCAGTCAGCTGGAAGGTTGGAAAAGGCTTGAACCCTGAGCTTATAAGCATCCGGCCAAGGCCTGGGGTCTAATACTCCTGGCTTTCCTGAAGATTTCCTGAACCTGCTGGCCCACTCTGTCAATAAAGGGTAAAACAGATCTCAGTTTATATCAAGACTGTTTATTTTGATTTGTTATGCTCTGCTGTGACATTTTTTTTCCTAAAGAAAGGCAAGGTCACTGCTTACAGGAAAGCAAGTTAGTTTTGGAGTAGACACTTTATTTATTTTACCTCAGCCCGAATACCACATTCCTTGACTCTCTACAGATGGCCATTCACCTAGAGTTTGTCCTCAAAACCAAATCGTTGTATTTCAGATCTTTCAGAATGCAAACCATTTTCCCAGAGTAATCCTATTAGACTTTTTAAAGTGTAGTCCAAAATGGTCTTACATTTTTGGAAATATTTCCAATGGTGTTTACCTTGACAAAAAAATGCACATTTGTTTCTATGATAGTTAGATATTTGGCAATAAATACAGTATTTAGAAGTTTTGCCGAAACCTGTGCAGCACTGATATTGGAAATGGTAAATGGGTTTGTCAGTATTAAAATTACATGCACGTATTATATATTATATTATATATTACTTATTATAAATTATTATTTTTATTATGTGATGCTATATTAGATTAACTCTAAATATGATTTTGTTCTGTTTTGTTTCTGTTTTTTTCCCCTTAGCGGCTTGGTTTTAATGTAATGTTCAGAATGGCGCAAGTTCAAGTCTGGTTGGATTTGATTCAGGGAGGGACATTTCCTGCAATAAATCTGTGAAATCAGACCAAATCATCCACACCAGAGTCAAACCGAAGCCTAATTAATACTAACCCATTTCAGAGCCAGTCCTCCAGGCACCATTCATCATACTAGAGTCAAACATAAGCTTAGGGAAGGATTAGACTGTGGCTTTCAAGCCCGTTTTGAGGATATGAAAACATTCATCTGTAGCTTGAACACAATCAACATAGCATATACATTACACTGCTTTTACAATGAGTATTACGGATGCTCTAGTAGCAAGGTTTGTTGAGATGTTTCTAGCCTGAGAAATGACGTCTTGCTCTGTTTTTTTTCTGCCTTTCAATCAGATCAGCCCTATCTGTGCAGTGGCTGATGCATCATCCTCAGACTGGTATGTTCGGACTCAGATGTTCACACATCTGGGATGAATTAGGCATCACTGAGGCAAATGTTTCCCACGTGTTTCCCAGTCACGGGTATACAACTTCATTTCAGCGTCATGCGTGGAAATCATGACTAACACACCAGAAACCAAAAGTGGCTTTCAGAAACAAAAATGTCAACATGTGCACTTGTGTATCAAATGCTTTACATTCTACATAATGGTCCCCTTTCTACACGGTATATATTGAAGCAGTTTCTCACAAGCGAAAACGATTAAGATTTTCCACAAACAGTACTGTGCAGTCTTAGTCCATCATTTGGGTTAGGCATACCACTGTTTTAACAATGGTATAAAGACCATATCTAATTATTTCTGAGTCTCTTGATTAGAATGCAAAATGAAAATATAAGAATTTACATGCAATATTCAAAACTGGAAAACAATATCAGAAAAAAAACTGGTGTTTCTCAGCAGCTAGGACACAGAGACTGGTCAGGGTTGAAAAGTACAGAAGAAAATATAGAGATATTCTTAATAAAAAACCAGATCCAGAGCACTGAGAGACCTGAAAATTGCTGTCCACCAACATTCCCCATTCCAACCTGAGAGAGCTTGAGAGAATCGGCACAGAAGAATAGCAGGACATTCTAAAATATAGGTGTGCAAACCTTGTGGCATCAAACCCAGGAAGTCTGGAGTCTGCAATCTCGCCCAAAGGTGCTTTGACTAAGTGTGACGTAAAGGGTCTGAATACATATGACAATGCAATATTTTAGTTTTTCCTTTTCAATAAATTTCTAAAACTCTGCGGACCCTTTGTAGTTACGTGTATTGATTACTGAATGATGGGGACAAACTTTTATATTAATTCTATATATATTTTTATTTTAGCACAAGGCGACATTATGGTAAATTGTGAAAAGGGTCATTGTATGGTCATTATACTAATGTTTAAACAACAAAACTAGTGGTGGCCTAAGGCGTTTGCGCAGGAATGTATCTCAATACTCTCTCCTGACAGAGCTTCCAGCTGAATTTAGCATTTGCTAATTTGGTCTGCTGGTTTTGCTAAGACTGTAATGGCAACCATAGGAAGTCATTCAAAAATCAAATGATGGACGCATGTCTTGTATAAAGAGTGCACTTATATGAGTCCCCAAGAGCGGTTACACGTGTCTTTAGTGTCCTGAAACCAAAAGGCTGTAACACATAAGCATCTTTCTGTCAAATCATACATTGACTGAGATCCTTTTCAGATCTCTAATTTGATCAGACCACTTTACTTTCTTTTTGTTTTTGCACACAAACACACACACACACAGATGCACACCGCTGAAGAGACTAGATGGATAGAGACATCTCCATCATATAACAAGTGCGGTATGGAGCTTGGATTATTACTTTCATTTTCAAACTCAGATCTTTCAGACTGACAGATGGGTGGTGCCGTGGTTAGCGCTGTAGTCTCGTGTGTGTGTTTGTGTGTGTGCCAGCTAGGCCCCAGCTCCCAATGACCCTAAATTAAATTAATGAATGAAGATCATTTAGATGCAGTTATGCATTGTCTTATACTTAAGCTGCAGTGGCTTTAGATCAGCAGCTTCAAAAAGAAACACTTTCAAGTATCTGGTTCGCTGTCAAAAAACAGCTGAATAATCATCAGCTAATGGTCTACACTACAGAATCTGGCATACTGATGCAATATAAACAAAATTGCACATTCGAATTAGACTTTCATTTAGTCAGTAGCCGGGTCCCTTCACAAACGGATGACTGTAGCTGTTTGGGAAGAAGACCAGTAAAATCAGCTATGTCTATTTTTGTGCAGCTGTGGACATGTTCCCAAAGCTTCCACAGAGTCTGAGAGCTGACTCGTCTGTCTGCCAATATAGTAACTCAGTAGCCAAGCAGCTGACATTCAGGGGTCACATTGCAGGGACTACTATTGCAGAGCAGGTGTTGTTTTATTTCTTCTCATTTGTGTCACGTACACACACATGTACTCATTCAGCGCTCTCCCTTCCTCCCGTCTTCTTTTAGTTTCTTCACTTAAGAAATGTAATTCTGTCCAGAGTTCCTTTATGTATCACTGCACGTCTCTTCTATCTTGCTTGTACATTAGTGATGCTCCATAGCTCTGGGGTATGCTGTTAGAAGTGAAGGAGGGTTTCAATCAGAAAACGTCAGTGGAAGGTATAACAAGTTAATTGAATAAAATAAATCAGTGTTTGGGAGGCAAGACTGTAGAATCAGCCTTATTTGTGAACATGTGTTTATAGGGCGTGGTCCATGCACACAGACAAACGGCCGTGAACTCGGACCTTGCAATGCCTCAATTTTCTAAAGATACTGGGCCATCTAGTGGTGAATTAAAGTCATTAGACTTTTCTGACGCTTACAATCTCAAGACTGAGAAGACCAAGCCCGTTGTTGGGGTGACGAGCAGTGTAAGCAAAGAAATGACAGGTGAGACTGATTTTTGTTTGGCGAGCTTAACACAGGGCTGCTGAATTAAAGGTGGGGTCAGTGGTTTTAAGTGAGAACACACTTCAGTGTTTCCAGTGGATCAAGAGGTTTGGAGTGGTTTAGGGGTTGTACTACCGAAAATCATGCAGGCGCCTGACCATTGTTGTACATAGGTTTGTAACTTAATGTTTAGTGAGGTGAATCTGACTGAATTGGTTGAAAAAAGGATAAATAATTATATGATTAAAGGGTAATTATATTTCAGTGACAGTTCTGTGGGTTTTGGGTTTTTCGGTTTGCCCAACTCCAGTGCTTCTATCTGCAATTCAGCAACAGCCTTGTTCTTTTCACATTTCCTACTCGAAGGTCCATTCCGAATTTTGAGCAAATGCTCTGTTACTTGGTGAGTTTGTTGTGGAAAGGGAAGTGCTAGCACGTTAACACAGCCACAGAATGCCATTAGCGGTAGTCACATTACTTTAGTCAGCCATAAAATGTGTATACAAGCTCAGGTTAGAAACCACTGTAAGGCTGTAGCTGAAAGGGGTGACTAAGTTCACCCAACATGGACTCGAGAGCAAGGAGACAGATACACCGATGCCTTCCATCTAACTAAATTCCTGCTCTGTTGAGTCTGTTTTAAATGACAATGTAATATAGATTGTTATGCTTTAACCTCTGAATTCCATCAATTGTGCGTTTGTGTCTTTGGGATTTTCAGGCAAGTCACCAAGGCATTGGATTAGATTACGTATTACCAGTGGAAATACCAGCCTTTCATTCATGCATTCATTTTCTATACCTGCTTAATCCAATTCAGGGTTGCAGGCGTCTGGGGCCTGTCTGACAGCACATGGTGCCAGTTCATCACACAAACCCACTAACTCTGTAAGACTGTAGAGTCACCACTTGAGCTGACGCATATCTTTGGAATGTGGGAGGAACTTGACTACCCAGGGGAAGCCCAAAGAGTCATGGGGAGAAAATGCAAACTTCGCAAAAACAGTGACCACACCAGGACTCAAACCTGGGACTCTGGAACTGTGAGACAGCGTCAACCACTGCGCCAGCATGCCGTAGTAACCCACAAACTCTGTAAATAATTACCACAAACAAGGAAGAATTTCACTTACCTGCTGCTGTAATCTAACCTGTAAAGTCAAACACCAGGTAGGTTATGTTCATGTGCACATAAGAAAGCTCACCAGGAGAAACCTCACCATTTTCTACAATAATGCTGTTTCAAAGTCAGTATTATCATGTGCTTTTTAAATACATTTTATCTGTCATGTGTGTAGGGTCTTCACCAATATGAATAGTAATTAGTGCAGCACAATTGGTGACAATTAGTTGTCATGTCATGTCTGGTCAACATAATCAAGGAAATGTGGAGGGGTCAAGGGTTGTGCTGAAGGGGAACAACAAATGGTTTACACCTGATATGCAAATTTCATTTTTTTCACGTTTTCTGTTTAAAGACTCAAAGCTATCTTTAATAAATGAAATGATCTGTCACTGTTCTCCATTTAGTGCATGGTGGAATATGTTTTTAATTCAGCCAAGACCAACTAATTCCGCCATGAACAAATTATTATCTGCTTATAGAAGAAGTAGAATTTCTATGATTTTTACAATATATTTGATACAATATAGAAGCAGAATTACTGTACAGACCTTTGAAGGATGGGATTCATTTAACATTTACAATCATTCATAATAAATCCTAATATACTATATGATTGACAATTACACAAATAGTGCTTTACAAATCTTTGTCTTATGTCTCTCAGTCTCAGTTTCCATCCTTCCTTTGGTGCTGATTCTACTATTTGTGGATACACATAAGGAGACTTTTTAGAAATGCCAGTTGTTCTATAGCACGTCCTCAAAAGTGTTCTGCAGGCACAAGGAGAACATGCAAACTCGACACAGACATTGACCATTTTGGATCTCTGGAGCTGTGAGGCAACAGTTCTAACGACTGTGATATGCCTACCTTTTTGTTAGACTTTATCATGTGTATCTCTTTATGACCATTGTGTACCATGTTCTGACGGCTACTTCCAGAAGGATAATGTACCATGTCACAAAGCACAAATAATCTGAAACTGGTTTCTTGAACATGAAAGTGTGCTCACCAGATCTCGATGCTTTGTGATTTGGTTGAATGGGAAATTTGCAACATGGATGTGCAGCTAAATAAATCTGATAAATAGCAACAGCGTGATGCTGTGATGCTATGGACCAGAAGCTTCCAGGAAAGTTTCCAGCACACAACCCCGTCCTAGCAAGGTGTACCTAAAATAATGGATTTTGAGTGTACACCGTATATGTTACGTACAGTAGGTAATGTACTACTGCAAATAATTACTCAAGTATGAATAATAAAGTGCCTTGTGAAATATGTCCTTAGTGGTTGTAAATACAACATTACTCATTACTTAGCGTTAATTATATCCATCAATAAAAAAAAACATTTAAACTTTCTAACTGTACAATCTTTATAAAAGGTATTACATTCTACAGGAGCTGCTCGTATTTGTGAAAGAAATCTGTTGTTACCAGGCTGTGCCATTTTACCGAAACCTGGGCTGCAGCAGCGAAATCCAAGATCCTTGAACATTTCGCATCACACTAAAAAAAACCATGTAGCACTTTATAAATGAACTGTACAAAAAAGTGCAGAAATACACCGAAAATATTACCATCTCAAAACAAGTCACCACCTCATATCAATGATTTATCATTTCAATTAATTATATAAAAGGCAGGTTTGATTTCTTAATGTTACATAATAGCAGAAGCTCGTTTGGATTTAATCCAGTTAGTGAAGAACTTACAGAGATAGCTTCAGTTTCCTATCAGCAGTAGGAAACTTTTATTTTATTTATGGCTTAACGTTAGGATACAAATCCACATATGAGGTGACTGTGTTAATGGTTAACGTTCAAATATTAAAGGTTGAATTAAGCAAGCAGGACAATCTAAATACATTCATTGGTTGCTTTCTTACTCCAAGCAACCCACATGCGGTAATAATTATTTTATTATAAAATGTGCTTAGAATTTGTCAATTTACTCTCGCAATACATAATCTTTCACCAGGACACAAGCAGACTTGATGCTACACATACTAAAATGATTGGGATTTCTTAGTCTGCGTTCTTGTGTCCTTATGAAACATTATCAATCGCAATCCCAAGTGATGTTCCTTTCAAAAGGCTGCATAATGGACAAGTACAGTACTTGTGTGGACTGGGACATGCAGGTACATATCCCGGAAAGCAGTTTTCACTATGTGTTGTCTCGTCCTTGGGAGTGTGTTCACTACAAAAACCGAACCCTCCAAACCTGTACTACCATGTAAGGGTGTTCCATCTTACTGTTCGCAATAATAGAGTTATAAGTTTTAAAACTAACTAAAACATCCATGTTGTGATATTCCCACGTGTTTACATATCGATGTAATGCATTTACACAGAGTATGGCTTACGTCCTTTACGTGACTCATAGGCAGAGCGACAGATGAGCAGTTTGTCCCAAAATGGGGAGCGACTTTGGTAATGTGGATGCGTTTTTGGTGCAAAATATCAGATGTACAACAAACTGCAGTAACATGTAAGCCATGCAAAAGCGCTCATTTGAGTATGAGGCAAGTCAAAAATACCGCCATGGTGAAGTAGTTTAAAGTATAAAATATATTTTTTTGCGATTGTAAGTTGTTGAAATATATCGCCAAATATATCGTTATCACAAAAGTACTATGGTGATATTATTATTTTAGGGCCATATCAATCAATCAATCAATCAAAATGTGTTTATACAGCGCTTTTTACAATGGAGCATTGTCTCAAAGCAGCTTTACAACAGTATATTATCTAAAAAAAGGTCAATCCCAGTCTGAGCAAGCCTATGGCGACAGCGGCAGGGAAAAACTCCCTTATTTAGGAGGAAGAAACCTTGAATAAAATAATAATAATAAAATAAAATAATAAAATAATCACATACCTCTCTGAGTGTCATTTGTGACACTTAAATCTCTCCTTAAATCTTTCCTTGTTTGTTTTGCTTGGGTCGTCTTGCTAATTGATCTGGGATGGGGCATACTGATCAGGACTGTTCTCCGGTATCTGGGTGTCACGTTTACCTACCTGGACCACTTCAAACATCTCACTGCTCTGTGTCCTGCCTCCCCACACACAAAACAGTGATTACACTCCTGTTGACTCTGTTCAGTGCATTTTAAACGACAAGCTATTCTACCTTTCCCTGGAGTTGTGGACTGTCTCAGTTGTGGTTGGACAGGCCTACTGGAAGATGGCTGGGAGGGGAGGGTGTGGACTAGGGACTGGAATAGCTAAAGGGTGAGCTGTGACCGTCATTCTGACAACTTTCAAGATGGCGGCCATTACTTGATGGGGTATTCAGATTGATCATCGTCCATTTTGTGTCTGAAATAAAACTTGACCCTTTTATTTCCGACACAAAAGGGACGATGATCAATCTGAATACCCCATCAAGTAATGGGTGAGGGGGTCTACCTTTTAGGATATGTCCGGAACGTGGCCGCCATCTTGAAAGCTGCCATATTGGATCAAGGACAAGATTTTTCAATGGGAAGGTGATATAGCATTTCAAAGAAGACCAGGATTGTCTCAGATATTGACTGCCGAAGCAATCAGATTTGCAATATCTCTTGAGATTCAAAAGTTATCAACACAGAATGATTTTACTAAAGTGGGCATTACTCCATGGATGAGAATTAAAGAACAAATGAATGCTTAATATTTATTTATTAACTGCATTTGTTTATGAATCACTTTGCCTTTGTGGTCTCTTATATACAATCCTGTAGGTTATACAGTTATACGCGGCAAAAACAAATGTCTTTAAATACACTGCTAATAAAGTAGGGGATATCTTATTACTGATATTTTTATTTTGAAATATCCCCCAACGTTTGTGAGCAGTGTGTATCTGGATGTTTCTCATTTCTCCACACCAAAAACTGAACAACACTGACTCTGACTGAAAGCGTTAGAGAGCGTTAGAAAGCTGTTCGAGCTTTTTTGCTGGAGCATTATGGGAAATGTAGTCCTGCTCAGCAATCTAGGCTCAAATAGTCTTTTCACCACCATGATTTTGGTGGACCACAGAAATATTTTAGAGACAGTGACGTCCCAAACAAGTGCTGATGCCTCTGGTTTCTAAGAATCTGAAGTAGAAATGGGAGCAATAGATGGGGCTGATGATGTGTCAGGTTGACGGTGAGCGAGAGCATGCGCAAATACCATGACAGGGCTTGTGTGTGAGAATACGAACGTTTTCTGTGTCACATAATGCTTACATAATGTAGTAGTTGTAGCTTGTGTGTGTGTGTGTGTGTGTGATTTACCAGGCAGCTGCTGGGTGAAAGAGATTCCCTGTTCCCTCTCCCATAGAAACACATAAACACACATATTCATGACTTCACTGCCTGTCACTATAGTAACAAGGGCTAGCTTTACACTTAATAAAGGGTACAAACTGAAACAGCGGACACGCAAACCCAAGGCTAACACAAAAACATGGTAACACCACGAGAAGTGCAAGTGAACCACAGATGAGTTGCATTATTCACTAGCAGCACTTTATTGTTTAGGTACAACAGGCTGTTCAGAGATGTGCAACAAGGACAAAAGTCGTCACCCAATCTGGTATATTTTGTCAAATAATAACCCCACTAGACCTTAGCAACACTGGAAATATGGTGCTGTTCAGATAAGCACTTGATACATGGGGAAAACCAAAACCAAGGTGAAACTTTATAGACGTAAATATAAGCTTCTGAATTTAATACCAACTTCATTTTATTGGGCAAATATTTAGCTGCTAGGTTGTGATACTTGCATGTAATAAGCGGCATTTGGGGTTCCATATGCTCTCCTCATGTTCATGTGGGTTCCTCTGAGTTCTCTGGCACGTTCTCCCAAAATCCTGCCAGTACATTGGGTAATCACCGCTAAGTGTAAATTGTGCAGTGATTGCGCAATAGAATGGCACCCGCTGTTTTAGTGATTTTACAAGTCACATTTATTTCTGTAGCGCTTTTCACAACGGAGCGTTGTCTCAAAGCAGCTTCTCAATCTTATATGATCTTAAAAGGCCAATCCCACATTGAGCAAGCCTAGGGCGACAGTGGCAAGGAAAAACTCGGTGAATAAAGAAGGAAGAAACCTTGGGAGGAACCAAGAACCAAAAAGGGACCCGTCCTCCATGGGTGGCCTAGATGTTAATTGAATCATTAAGTTGTAGAAATAGTAAATAATACTATTTGTATCAATAATAAAACTGAAATTAGTAATACAATTTAAATTAAATAACAAAACTGATTTAAGTTATTGAGTTGCCTCAGCGGCAAGTTATTGGAGGCACACATATAACATACTGTCCACAACTGGGTGTCTTGCAGACAAGTTTGGCTGTGTCTAAGGGTAAGTCATCTGATCGGGGGGATGATCCCCTAGGAATGAACAGCAGCTCCTGGAATGTTGTGGACTAACATATCTCTCTTTTCAAGTAATGACTCACCAGGAAGTGTTAATCACATGACCATGTGCTGAGTGATCCTGAAGCGTTAACATTTGATCAGATGAAGATCAGGAATGATAGATGTGAAATATGCCATAGCTCACTGTCTTTGTGACCTACAGGTATTTAACATTGACTGTGGTCACAGCGAATCTTGGCACACACGGTTCCTTCGAGCTTTAGTGTTTGCATGGTTACTGTGCAGGGAGTAGCTCGGGTGGATTTTCCTCATACTGTGGTGGAGGAGTGAGAGGTTCGACGCTAGACACAGTGATCTGAGGTGAGCTGCTTGAGTTACTCCTCATTTTGAGAGAGAGCATTTTGAGTCCAAAACGCTTGTCCTTTGGAGGAAGTTGAGAGGGCAGCGTCTGTGCTGAACTGAAAACATCTAATCCTATCTGTGTCGGGTCGTGTTCCGTGGATGTCAGGGCAGAACCATCAACCACATTCTGAGTCCTGTCCATCAGCTCGTCGTATGCTGGCAGCTGAGTGGTGCTGTCCAGCCGAGGAGAAAACTGCCTGATGGGGTACTGATCACTGCCGACAACCTCCTCGTAACTGGGTACCGTGAACTGCTCGGCTTGGGCTGCATTTCTGGACACACATAGATGAACTCCTTTAACTGTCATATTATACACAACTGTTCACAAATACAGTACTGTGCAAACCACTATTAGATTTGTTGTTTTAGCACTAATACAACGTCCATTAATACACATAGTCAACAAATGCACTGGAAATGTCGCACTTGGACTAGTCACTCCATAATATTCTATTCCACTGATCTTCACTTTGGTATTTGTCTGTGTTTGCACACCTTCACACCTTTTCACACTGTTCCCCTTACTGAAAAGTGGTTCCTTGCATACAAATACTGCCTACACATTTCCTGTATTTTCTGGTTGGATTCTAATAGAGGCATTGTTTAAACAACGGTGCATCTAACCCAGTGGTGGCCCAAGTCTTCTGCACATTTAGTTCTGTACATTTCGTTACTTTGATCATTTCCCTCTCAGATAATCCCAAGTATTAAATAACAACAGTCCTACCTAAGAGTGAGATCTAATCTTTGACATTTTGTAACAGGGACACCACTGGTCTCCCCCAATAAGGCTTGTCAGCCTATGATGAAGCAAAACCTAACAACACATAAACGCAGCTGGTAGATTACTGATTGATATGGGGATCAGATCTTGTGATAGTAGCAAAGCATTTTATTATATGATATTATTTTTTGTTACTAGGGTTAGGGTTAGTCACATAGACTGAACATCACTGAGGATCTCAACAGCATGTCTGGCACACGTCTATAATAATAAAATTACCGAATAATATACAACCCCCAATCAGAAAAAAGTTGGGACAGCATGGAAAATGCATAAAAAACTGTTTTTTTTCCCATTTACTTTGACTTTTATTTTACTTCTGACTGTATGAGGTATTTCATTCAACTTCAGTCCACTTTTCATTTTCTTTTTTCTAAATGTTCTTTTACTGAACACCCATTCCTCAGTTCCGAAAAAGTCGGTTCAAAGGCAGCATCCAAGAAAGTCTGGAGTCTTTGATGAGCAAAGATGGGCAGACGATCCCCACATACTGAACAAATGCACGAGAAGATTGTTTAAATGTTTAACAACAATGTACCTCAAATAAAGCTTACAGTGCATAATGTCATTTAACAAGTTTAAGGAACTGGGAAGAATTTCTGTGTGTAAGGGCCAAGGGCGCAAGATTAAGGTGAACGCCCTCAGACGGCATTCATCAATATCTCATAGTGATATTAATGGCTATAAAATGCTGAATTTTCCATGGATGTTTTTAGCAAGACAATGCAAAACCACATGCTGAACACATTATAAAGGCATGGCTGCAGAAGAAGAGGATATGGTCCTGACTTTTGAATTTTGAAATGAAAAACAATCCCGTACTGTTACACACCTCAAAATGACGAATGGAACAAACGTCTTGCAAATGTTTTTATTTTTTTTAAATGTAGTTAAGGAATGGCACCCTACAAACTGGTAAGTGCTTTCTTGTCCCAACTTTAAAAAAAGTTTTGCAGGCCCAAAATGCAGGAATGGATATTTATTATATAAATGGAATAAAACTGACCAGACAAAATATGAAATATTTTTACATTTTCATGTTTAACCTTTCTGCAATAAAAATAACAGTAAATATATTTGCATACTGTCTCAAATTCTGCTGATTTTGGTTTGTACATGTTTTGCATTCTGGCAACTCTGGTAATAAGTTGTGGTTTTTGAACACAACACTTAGTGAAGGATAAAGTTTCTTGGAGAAAAAAAGAATTTACAAGAAAACAGCAAGTTTGAATTTGTTAAAACCTCAGCAGCACTGAAAGCAGTTCCTTATCAATAGACTGTAATTCTAAAGCAGGACTCACAAACTATTGATAAGCCATGCATACCTAGTGCAGTTTGTACTTTTTGTTTGCCTTTGGTTGTGCTGTGCATTAGACGTTTTTAAAAAAGCATAAGCACATAACGCGTAAGCGTTTATTAGTGTTAATGCATAGAACTGGGGGGAAAGTGTTTGAAATGAAACGCGGACTTGAATGCTGGAAACCTTACAGGTTGCTTTTTTGCTGTTTGTGAACTTATAAGTGGGGAAAATAAATATTTGACACATTGCCAATTATGCAAGGGTTCCAACCTACAATGAATGGAGAGGTCTGTAATTTATATCGTAGGTACACTTCAACTGTGAGAGACAGAATCTAAAAAAAAAAAAGAATAGAGAAAATCACATTGTATGGTTTTTTTTAGTACTTTGCATTTTATTGCATGAAATAAGTATTTGATCTGCTACCGACCAGCAAGAATTCTGACTCTCACCAACTTGTTCGTTTTTAAGCCCTCCTTTTCTGCACTCATTAACTGTATTAACTGCACCTGTTTGAACTTGTTAACTTGTATAAAAGACACCTGTTCACACATGCTCAAGACCAAAGAGCTGTCTGAGGACACCAGGGACACAACTGTAGACCTGCACAAAGGGGTCCTCCCTCAGGTCAATGTCCTGAAGAAAGCTGGGGACCACAGTCCACAGTCTCAAAGATATCCGTTAGTAACTCACTACGTCGTCAGTAACTAATATCCTGCAGGGCACACACAAGGTCCCAGCAAATGTATTTGCAAACCAAGGTTTCTGTACCAAATATTAAGTTCTGTTTGAAGTTCTACTGTCTCAAATACTCAATGTATGCAATAAAATGCAAATTCTTAATTAAAAAAAATCATACAATGTGCTTTACTGGATTTTTTTTTGTAGATTCTGTCTGTCACAGTTGAGGTGTACCTACGCTAAAAAAATATAGACCTTTCCCAGGAAAACAATACTTAATACTCAAATACTAAATTTTCTCAAACGCACTGTTCCCTGGTTTATGGTGGTGGTGGTGGTGGGGGGGGTTGGTGGCGGGGGTCGGCAGGTAGCCACTCAGGCGGCCGACGCTCTGGGCTTACTTCTCGTTTTTGGTGAGTATTCATCCTCTGAGTAAATACGCTATTTACTGTAAATCGTAATATTTTATGATTTCTAACATTCCTTTATTGTTAGAATTCATATTTATTTTCATAAATTTTGTGATTTTGTTTAATGTAAAACTTCATCAAATACATGTGTATGTATACGTTAACTATACCACACGTACTGCGGCATGTGCTGCATAAAGCCGCCAATGATCCACAATATATTTTTTCCATTCATATTTTTTGAGTCCCAGAAAGGAACACTGTACTTATTTCCCTCGGTGGATATATGCACTGCTTCCAAAAATGAGGGCGTATTTCCAAATGAATGTGAAGCGATACAAAAGAAGCATTTGATGAGTGAAATGCTAAGTATGAAACGTACAAGAACGTTGTTCAGTTACACAAATGAGATGCGAGCTCATCGAGTAGTACGTGACATATTCATGGGGGTGAACAGAAGCATGTCAAACTGTTCAGTAGGGTGTATGATCGGCCAGAACTGCCAAAACATACTGACAGTGATGGGGCACGGACAGATGGTCCAGCAGTTCTTGTGGGATCCTCTTCAAATTCTTATTGAAATATCCCCTCAATTTTGTGAGCAGTGTACATGCTTATTTATTGTGCATTATGAGATGATCTCCTGCTCACCATAAATGTACAGAAAGGTTATCTAAAGTACTCGGGCCTTTCAGTCAACTCGAACTAGCCTGGCCATTCTCCAGTGACCTCTCTCTTCAACAAAGCATGTATGTCTGCACAACTGCCACTGGATGTGTAAATTCTAGAGACAATCCCCGGATATCAGCAGTTATACAAACACCGTCTGTCTGGCACCAACAATTCTACATAAATACAATACCCAAATTCACTGAGATCCAATTTTGCCCCACTCTGACCGTTCATGTGATCATTACCTGGATCTGCACGATTTCACTAATTGCTATAGGATTGGCTGACAATGCCACTGCATAATGATGTACATCTAAGGGTGTTCCTAATAGAGTGGACCAATTGCACTGCAAACTACACTCTACAGCTGAGCCGCTCTTACAAGGTGAGGTTTCAGTTGCATGTCTTACTGGCACATGACAGAATAAGACCTTGGGGATAACTGGGGTCTTAGCACTCCTTGGTCTGAGGGATGGCTCTGCGTCTGTGACAGATTGGGGTGCCCCCAGGTAACTGTATGGTGCAAGTGCATGACGTGACCTCATATTTAATGAAAAGCAATACAACTACACTAGAACAAGTCGACATGCTGGCACAGACCTCGGACTCTCCCTGTGTGGATTTAGCATGTTCTCCAAATGTCCTCACAAATTCTAAAGATTTGTTCTGTTAGGTTAATTGGTCACTCTAAATTGTCCAATGTGACTGTGTCTGACTAGTATTCCGATGTATTCCTGTCCTGTTTTAGCCACTGATGCTGATGCAGTGGTAAATAAACAAACAAAAACAAAACAAAAAAACGCAGAACAGTGTGCAATCTGCTTGCTCACTTTGTGAAATAAAAGTTTGTTTTGCTTAATTCCATTTTGACATGGTAAACCAAATAAAGAAAACAGAATGCAAAGCAGTCATTTTAAATGTAGGGAATTCTCGGGGTATCATCTTGGTGTGCCAGTTAATTAACATAGCCCTGACACCGAATATGATTAAGTAATGTTAGTTATGTGTGTGTGTGTGTGTGTGTGTGTGTGTGTGTGTGTGTTCACCTCTCTCCCTCCTGTCCTTGCACTGGGTTTGGGATAGAGATATTGTGCTGCTGTCTTCGGCCTCTGTATTTATTCTGTACACTGAGGAAGAGCGAGAGCAGCATCATGGCTGCTCCTGCACCCAGCAGGACGAAGCCTACTGTATTCCTAACTGTTTTCCCTTCTACCGGTTTAGTAGTGTTTAAGGCTGGGTTGCCAGGCAACATGCTCCAAAGAATCATCACGATGCCCAGCACGAGCAGCCCCACGCCCAGCGCCACCGTGGCATACTGAGACGCTGAGTTCGAACCGCTGCTGTTGCTGCTGGAGTCCGGCAAAGTCTGGCTCCTGAATGTCATCTGTGGCACTTGGGGGTTTCTCGCTTCCTCTTGCACCTCTCCTCCCTCACTCGAGCTCTCGCTTTCATGCTGAAACATTGACTCCTAAAGAGGTTTCCTTCTCCGCAGAGGCATGGGTCGTGGCAAATTTAAGGACTGTAAGACAGAAAACGAGTGCATTACAAGCATTACAGATAACATTTGTACTAATGCTTCCATTAATGCACAGCAATCGACTGTGAAAAAAAAAACCTCGAATATCAAGCTTATGACTGAAATACCTCATTTAGTGACTCGAGGACATCTTTACACAGTGTTCCTTTAACAGTTTACCTAACACCAATGTTGCTGATAATGATTTATTTCCATGAAGTGATCCAGGCTTCTTCAGTTGATCTAAATACTAACACTTACTGGAGTAGGGGGATGAGAGGCTGGAGTCCAGCAAGCTGCTCTGCTCTGAAAAATGTTTCTTAGTTAATTTGTGTTAAATGTAAGACCAAACATTCTCTGCAGGGTTCAAATCCAGACTCTGAACATTCCAAAGCATGAGCCTGATGGACTCGCTCTGGAGCCCTTTCTTGGTGGTCTTTGTGGTGTGTGCAGGAGTATTTTCTTAATGAAAAATAACACCTGATCGTCAATCATGGAAAGCAGCACTGCTGCTGCTGAAAGAAATCCTGTGGGAAGCACCTCTACAAAATGTAATGCAACTGAATTTCTTCACTCAGACTTTACACCACTACATATCAGAAAAACACAAGCATGTAGAAAAGTAGAAAAGGTATAGAATAGACAACAACAACTAAATTTTTTTTTTTTTAAACCAGCATTCATATATTTACTACTTTATTTAATTGCAGACAGTATGAACCCATAATAAATCCGTTTTGTAACACACTCAAACATGTATGTATGTGTATTTGTTTATTGGTTTATATATTTCATTAGGGCATATTTAATTAGGGCATATTTCATTTTGTTAATGTTGAGCAGGTGTAGAAGCAATGAGAAAAGGCGGTATCAGTGCATCCTTAATTCTTTATTTGAATTTTCCATACTAACTTTGCCTGATTTGGGACAGTTTGTCTGTAATATATTGCATGAATGTACTGCACAAAAAATAGGGGATATTTCATTTTTATTTTTGCGAACAGTGTGTAATATCAATACTTCTATAAACTATTTATTTTGCATTATTGATATAACATATAGTATTTTTATTTTAAATGAAGTAAATTGCTTTTTTACATTATTACGCTTGATGGACGCACCCACTGCAAGAGGCAACACAACTTTCTTGCAGAAGAGAAAACAATCCTATAGTCTCTCCGCATATAGAACTAAATAATGCATATGCATGCTTTTGGTTTATTTTACTAAATATTATTTTACTCATTGATATAATTTTTTTTCTGTTTTTAAACTGTTATTGTATTATATCATTACCCAGATCATTAAGTTTCGTTCTTACTTCTAACATCCAAGCCTCCCTAGGTATCATCCTCATAATAGGGTGTTTTGCCTTGCCACTGTCATCCTAGGCTTGCTCAGTTTGAAACTGGCCCTAGATATTAGATGATAATCTTCATTGTAAAGCAGCTTTGAGTGCTACGGGAAAAAAAATCTGACTTTGACAGCCACATTATTGTGATGTGCTTAAATGTACACGTTGTCTCGCTTGTATTTCTCTAGTTGTGGTGTCATTCAGGGAGCTGAGCAAGTTCAGAATCAGTGGACACCTTTTCAAGTTTGGACCACATTAAATCGTAAGTTGGTAGTTTCATAGGAAAATGAACGTTTCTTTTATAATTTTCAAGTGTTGCAAGTCTGTTGCCTCCACATCAAGTGCATGAAAAGGCTATAAAACTTGTAGCCTAGATTCTTTTGAGTGTGGTTGAGGCTCCAAGGAAATCAACAGTCCTTCTGATCCTGCAGCCATATAAAATGCTACCGAACAGCTAAGGAATTTGCTCGAGGCGAGTAATGCTTCAGTATATTATCACATAATGTAATCTGATTTGCAGCATGCACACAGCATCATCTTATTTAAATGACTGGTGTATTTGCATTTTGTTTGATCTGTAGTACTTGATACTTCGTATGAAATGAAGAACATGGATAATTATTTAAAAACTGGACACTGAATGTTAAACTAGAGAAAGCTGAACAGTGTATTCATTTGTCAAACCACAACTCGTTTTGCGTTGCAAGTCAATATTAACACTAATACAATACTAATGCCCATTGGCAACTGGATTGGCTTCAGAAAAAAATGACTTGTGTCTGACAATGGCGCTTCTAAACCACACCACTTCCTGTTAAAGCGCAGTTACGTCTGACCATATCCAAAGCAGTATTACTATAAAGGCATTAATATTAAAGGGGACGTAAACTTTATTGCATTCACAAACAGGTAGATAGGTCAAAACAGATCAATTATTAATCGCTAATAAAAGGCCATTACAGCCATTACTGTGAAATCTGTTTAGGACAGTGTGGAGGAATCTGATCAGAAAGTGATTATTGCCATGGCAACACAAACAGCCACATGGCAGAAGGTGGTCTCATTGTGTCCTGATGGGGAACCCCCAGGAATTATGCATTACTATTGATCCAAACCATGTGACTTGATGAACTCCAGAGACTTGAATGTAAGAGGAATCTTTACAAACTGACTGACAAGCCTCGCCAGAGACTTGCTCCGCTGGTGGCCAACTGGTTCATAGCCTGAGCTAGAGCTGAATCTAGAGTTGACTGTGCAACTTTGGTCTTAAAAGTGATCATAACGGACTGAGTTAGTGCATTGGTTAAGGCATGGGGCCATGGACCAGAAGATCCAAAGTTCAAGCTCCAGCGCTGCCAATCTGGTCATTTTGGATCATTCTGAAAGACCCTTAACGCTCAATTGCTTGTATTGTGCCAAGATTTTACATCCAATCAACAAACATTGGTCAGATACAGCAGCCAGTTAGGTGCACTCTAAAAAGCCCCCATGGGAGACTGAATGGGGTGCAGGGAAGGGGAAGAGGATAATAGCTAGATTGCTGGGTATACAGTCATTCACAAACTCACTCTAACCACCAAGCCACTGTGCCATTTAGAAAGGACCATATAGCTGGCTATAATAATATAATGGGGCACACTATAATTTGCTAAAGATGCACTGATCTTTCAGCCGGTGAATGGAATCGGACGTTTTCAGTGTGACCGGCTGTGATCTCCTGGCCTGTGTAGTAAAACCACTACAGATGATTCAGAATGCAGCAGCACGTCTGGTCTCCAACCAACCAAAACGGGCACATGTCACTCCGCTGCTCATTGAGCTCCATTGGCTACCAGTTGCTGCTCGCATCACA